>ML777533.1:330247-358869 GCA_009831015.1 Picea engelmannii | reverse complement strand
TGTGAGCACAAAAAAGTTCTCTTGGTGTAGAGTAACAATGGGCATTGCTGCCCTGGATTGTTGACTATATAATCCCCTGGACCCCTGGATGCAAAGAAAAAAACAAGTGGGAGAATGTTGGGTATGTGTTATATTCTTTGCATCTGTGTGTGTGTGGGTGCGTCAGATACGACGACTGCGTCTGACGATCCCTTGGGCGGTTTTTTGCTATTTTTAGCGGATTTTGCTATTTTTAGTTGATTTGTAAATTAATCCCTGATTAAGGGATTAGGGTTTTGGTATCTATGGAATACCTAAAAAAATTGTATATATTGTATGGCGAATGGTGAAATTCGATATAATGAAAAAGAAAGGTTTTCCCGGTTGAGGGTTTCCGGTAAAGATCTCTGTGTATTTTGTGTATGAGCCATTGATTAATTTCTGTATTGCTTAAGAATATATATGCATTGCTTTACTTCGCAGGTTTAAAACTTACAGTTAGTCACAACCATTATATTGGAGGAAGAAATGAGGGTGTTAAATGCCTCAACCTCCTTCTTTTATCTTCGTGAGTAGCGAAGAAATCAGACCATAGATCCAAAGGTCTGTGAGAATGCCTAAACCATTCATTCATAAGGGAACATGGCGGTCAGTAAGTGTTTTGGCATTTTGGCACCCAGGGAATCAAAGGGCGAGAACCCTGGTCATCGCGAGTCACAAAATCCTAACAACCGAAACCCCAAAATAGTTTAAAGTGTGGATAAGTATTGATTGATGGAAGAGATCCTGTTGGAAGATCTGAGGTTAGTCGCAACCATTAGATTTCAGGAAGAAATGAGGGCATTAATGCCTCAACCCCTCCCATTTTTATCTTCATAAGTACTGTAGGAATCAGGACCATAGATCCCCATGGTTCGTGGAGATATATGGACTGTCCATTTATAGGACACGTGGCTACCGGTAATCATTTCAGAGTTTCATCTTTCGGGAAACTTAATTGCAAGACCTCCTGTCATTGTATATCCAAAAATCCCGATGGCGGAAACCCCAAAACAGGGAAGCATGTTTAGATTTAGTATTTCAGAGTTTGGCCCCCAAAAAATATCAATGTGAGACCTCTTGTCATCACATCCCCCAAAATCCTGACTTGCAAAACCCCAAAGTATGAAACCCAGAAACAAGTATAGAGGAACTAGAATTAATGTTTCAGTGTTTTGGTACCCGAGACATCTAGAGGCAAGTTCCTTGTCCTCGCATATCGTGAAATCCCAGTAAATGAAACCCCGAATTGGTTTAAGTGTGAATAAGTTTGAGAAAGTCGGGATTTGATCATGACCGTTGATCATCCTGAAAAGATCATAACGGTTGGTCGTGGTTAAAGGTCGCAGCCGTCCATCGGAGGGACAGATGGCTGTTGGTTGGCATTTCAGCATTTCGTCACCTGGGAAACCAAAGGGAAAGAACCCTTGTCTTCTCAAGTCACGAAATTTCGGTACCTGAAACCTCGATGCACTCTATGGCAGAAAGGAGGAGTCCCGAAAGGATCTAGATCGTCGATCTGAGGAGAGGCATCATGAGTAGTCAGAGTTTGGGGAAATCTCTGAAATCCCATGGACCATTGGATCCAAATCCAAGAGGATCGTTGATCTCCTACATGAATCCCCATATCGGGATTCAGGGATTGGAGTGAAAAAATTTTTGGAGTCATTGCATCATGAACTCCCAGTTTAGGAAACTCCAAAAAGATCCAAACCGTTGGATCTAAAATGTTGAGAGCCATTGGATCTCATACAAGAACTCGAATATCGGATTTCAGGGTTTGAAGAGTTGAAAGACTTGACTCTCTTGCATTTCGAACTCCCGATTTTCAAAGTCTCGATACAGCTAGGACCGTTGGATCAAGGGGGGGGAGTCGCAACTGTCGATCTCCTCGAAGGTAAGATTTTCGGGTTTGTAGAGTCGAGAGACTCGAATTGCTTGTATCACTGAGTCATGAAATGCGAAAAGGATCCTAGTTGTTTGGCCTATGGTCATAACCAATGATCACATGGAGGTGGAAAAGGGAAGAGCTAGCCTGTGCTAAGCCCCCATAGGACTTCGGGGATTCTATCCCTCGAGAAGAGGTGAATTTTTTTTTGAATTTTGTAGTGGATGTGTTACACAAGATCCACATGACCTCCCTCCCAAGAAGCTCATGTAACCCCTTTTCTCCATAAAATCAATTATGGGTAAATAAAATGATAATAAAAATACTTAGCCCCTCAATCCCCCTCTCTCGTGGAATCATAGACCCCTATATATTTTATCCTTGTCTGTCTTGCAACAAACGATGTATTTTATTAATGTATATGACATATTACATTTCCTAGGCACTTTGGCCCCTTTTCAACTTTACTGTCTCACCAACCTAAGTCATAATTACATAATACATTCTAGTTCATAAGGGTTAAAACCAAGATGTTACATCTCCCTCCCCTTATTTTGGCACCGTCCTCACTGCACAACACCATTCCAATGTTATTAACATTACAAATCCAAGACCTTTGGCCTTAATCCATATAGGAAATCCATCCCAATCTTATATATATAGGCACTCTGGCCTAAAATTAAACATGTATCTATGGGAATTCCAACCCAAAACATGTATAATGATCTTCAAAATTTATATTTCTAGCAGCAGTTCCAACCAGCAATCTCTCCTTCCCTCTCATCCCTGCACAACCCAAAGAAATGAACCCCTTTCATTACCATGCAGTCCCTCAGGATGTTCCACTTTTCTTCAGGGCTCCAGTGCACTCGACCAGGAAGTGTCAGAGTTTTGGCTTCCATAACTCCAACTGCAACAAGTCCATTGGACTTTCTTCATTCTATTCCCTTGTCATTCAATTTCTCCAGCATCGCCTTCTTCTTTTCCCTCATAGTTTGGTACTTTTATAGATCCTCAACATTCATCATTTTCCTGCACATTTCAAATCAGGAAGCATGTTAATTCAGAAGTTGTGCATAATTTTTTTATTTTTGTTCATAATCTAAGAGTAATTTTTCATAATCCAGTACAATACTTATCAATCTGGTTCATGGATTTTCATCCACATTGTTGTCTCGATAACTTGGCTCATTGTTTTCCCTGACATACCCATTGTGTGCATGATCCCAATCAATATTTTATGAGAACTATCATTGTCTCCTCTTCCTCGTGGTCACTCATCTTCCATGTCTAGGCTTAGGAATCCCTTTCTCTGCTATACATTCCCTCAGGCGATCCATCTTGCCTGACCAAGGATTTATTTCACATGAATATTTCTAGGGACACGGGGCTCTTATGTCACAACATAATCTTTTCCATGCTTTCCAGCTAGCATATCCAACATCTCATCTTTATTATACACATACACTCATCATGAGATATCATTATAACCATTTTCAATCATAAATGCCAAATGTGTTTTATATAGTAAAACGAAATTTTCCAAGCATGAGCTTTCTGCTCATAATGTTTGGCTCTTCCATTGTAGATACTAGTATTCCTTATGGTATTACATCCATGCCACATTCAAGACTTTTTCTTCCTGCAATTTTAGCATTCCTCAACCAAAAAAAATGTCAATATCTCATGTACAAGCTATATATATATATATATATATATATATATATATATATATATATACAAATGATCTCAAAATTGTAATATCTAATAGTTCCTTCCTGGTTGTTATCAACTTCATGAGTTATCAATACTCACATCATTTTGGTTGCTAGCATAATCATTTCTATGTAATATAATATATACATTCATTCATCCAATGCATTCAATGACTCCTGTATTATCACTTGCAACATTTTTAATAGCTCCAAAATTGATCTTGGAATTGTAATAACAACAATCCAATCACCTTCAACTAGTATTTATATTAAATATAATGCATTTATCAATCATTATGTATTCTTAGCACCATTGTATTTTCATAATGAAACAATTAATTATTAAATAAAATAACAATCAATGTACCAATACCGATGGACACATTTATGTTAGAGCACAATACTAACTTCCCTTGGTGTATTACCTATCTTAGGCACCTGGACCTTAGTTAATGATGTTGAAATTTAGTATCTTGGAGGTACTTCTGCATTGGCAGTGCTCAACATGTAGAAGTGACCAAATTTTTTTTGTCCTAGTGACTGTATAATGTGTTTTTAAAAAGTGACTTTATAAAGTGATTTTATAAAGTTGGGTATTTTAACTTTTTAATGTAAAAGTGACTTTATAATGTTTTGAGTCACTTTAATGACTTAAGTGACCTAAACAAATTATTAAGTCATGATTGTTGATCTCATTAGGGAAATATCTAATCTTGGCCATCAATCTCATTGGAATACCAAGGGTTATGGCAATTACACTTAAAAATTGTTTAAAGGCAACTCATTAGGAGAACACGGGCGCACTTTAGGAGAGCTTGAGGGAAGGTGAAGGGGCACAAATCCCAAGAAGTGTTTCTTTTCTTGGAGGAAGAGAGTTTCAATTGCTAGAGTTGGCACACATCCCTAGGAGGATTGGCACACGTTTCTAGACAATTTTCAACATTAAAGAGGATTTGGTACAAATATGAACTTTAACATAGCATACTATCCACAGTCAGACGAGTAGACAAAGAGAGTCAACCGAGTAGTTGAAGACATGTTGAGAATGCATCTGATGGATAAGCCATCTAAGTGGGAATATTACTTGCACTTGGTTGAGTTTTCCTATAATAAAGGGTATCAAGCTTACATCATACAAACATAGTGGTACTTGGGATACCGCCTAGGCTTGAAAAAGTATAAAAAAATACCCAGGAGAACTCTTATAGCCACTAGTGAATAGAGTATTACTTTTTCTAAATTAGTATACCTGTTCCGAAAAAGGGTTAAAATTACACCAAATATACGTCCTTTCAAATACAATTAACGAGTGTGAAAGAGACAAGTTCACTCGACAATATTTTCACTTTTTGAGAGAGTCAGAAAAGAGATTAAAAAAGACTTGATGGGAGTCCCATAAGTATAGGTTAGCATGCTTATGAGTACGAATGTGAATCTCGAATGCCAAGTCATATTGGAACTATAAGGGACTCCCAGTCTTTATGGAATAATATATGCATGGGCCTCAGATGGAACAAAGGTTCTAACTAGGGAAACCATGTTTGGTAAGCCTCTACCATTGAATAAAAACACCTATAATAGCAGTAAGGAGGTTTTGTGTCACTAATAAATGGGTTCATACCTAAGGAATATGGATTAAAGTCACAGGATAATGAAAATATGCAACATGGAGTGATGACCTATCCTATATGTTGGTAAAATAAAATAACTGCCAAAGTCATGAACGAGAGGAAAGACGTTTGAAAACTGCAAAAATCCATGGATAAAACCACCAAAACCAACTCCTTCCACTGTACTAACAGTCCACTAGGTCAAAATATTAGCAAAAACTATGTAAAGTGGGTAAAATGTTTTTATTAATAGTAAAAATAACTAATTTTACCATACCATTTCAGATTTTTACCCAAATAGTGCAGTTTGGACCAATTTTCCCACGATATTCAAGTGTTGATTGTGGGATCTATGATCGATGGAATTGACAACCATCTGGGACAAGTAAATACTCTTTCCCTCCTCTTCATTTCTAGTGTTTTACAAATTTAAATTAGGCCTTTTGTTTTTAGTATTAAAGGGTGCAAATTGCGAAATAGGGTGTATGCAATTTGTAGTTCATTGGGTCGCATATGTGGAGACATGTACATGGGTAAAGTGAAGCCGACCTGCATATATGTGGCCCTATACATGATTGTTAACATTACATCCCACATACAAGTCCACAAACAATTTTTTTAGAGAATTTGACTCAAAAAAGGGCTTTCTTTTTGTAGGATGGTACTTGAATGGAGAGAGAGAGAGAGCATGAGGAATTTGATGCAGCAATGGAAAGTTATGTGTGGGACCAACTTGCCCTAAACATATGTGCGATTTACAATTTTTGGGCTCTCAAAGGAATGAGGGATCAAGTTAGGTTGCTTCAAATGCTAGTAAACTTATGGGATTCAGATACAGAGGCCTTCAATATTGATGGGAAACCATTGAGGATTGAAGTAGAGGACATCTATTTCATCACAGGATTATCTCGTCAGGGCGAGGTGGTGAATCTCAAAGCCCAAAATAAGAGCCCATTTCCACACTAGGATACTAGGAGTCGAACTACTGTTGCTTACAATGGTGGATCTGGTTACATTGAAAGAGAACAAGTCCTAAACAACTTTGCTAAAAATAGTAAATTCGTTTGACAATCTTAAATGAAAAAAAAAAAAAAAATCTTATACAACTCTACCACCTTTGTGTAGAAAACTTGAACTACTTATGTGCGAGTTCTACCTATAGGATTTGCATAGAAAACTCCTTTTTTTGTAATTCATGTAGATCCAAGTGGTAGCAAGTGACTGGGGACCCGTATTTTCTTCAAAAGTCATATGCCAATCATCTCCCATTGTTATTGCTAATCATGTGTGCCTACAACATTTGCGTAGTGAGGAATCGCTACACAAGTTTTGTGTATGACAATATACTAGTCAAAAAAACATTTGTTCCCAAGAAATGTCTATGTTTTCACCCTTGTGAAACCTTCCTCCAATATCAAATGTATGTTTTCCACAACTATTATGACATGACCAAAACTTGAGATGGTCACATACCCAAAAATACAAAAATGTGATGTTTCTTCAATCATATTTCTTCTACTTCTACAAGTAGTTCTAGTATTCTTTTGGCTTCATCATTCAATTGCATCCTTTGTTTAAGATACTTGTTTTCCTTCCTTATTGTTAATTTGTGTACCTTCAAATTTCCCACTTGCCTGAACAGAGCTTCATTTCCTTTTAATTTTGACTAGGCATTGGAAAGGGTTGCACAAGCATTTTCTCTCCCTGGTTTGCATTCCTTAAAAATTTTCATGGCTCTATCATCTGATATCCTCTTTTCTTCCCCGAGCTGGATGATTTTATTTTGATCTTCCCTTACCTCCTTATTAAGCCATCTTATTTTCTTTTCTCCTTCCGTGGGCAAAGCAGGAGGTATTTCACTTGTTGCTAGTTTTTCATGTATCTTTGAATTTTTCTTCTTGGTTGAGAATCTTGTCAGAGATGATATGGTATTGGATACAACTATGGCATCAGGTATTTGCATGAATTCCTTCCCCTTTGACCTTTCATTCTTGGGATATTCCTTTTTTTGTAGTGTTTGTTTCTCATAATCCTTCTCATCTAGCTTCCTTTTCAATTCTCTATTCTCTTGATAAAATTGAGCTATCACATGTTGAGCCTCTCCAAGATGTTGCATTCCCCTAAACTCTAAGTCTTTCTCTCCTAATTTACCTTGTTCTTAATCCATCTCTTGATTTACAACCTCAACAAAAAAAATTTGCATCGTGGGTGTGGGAAGCCATCTGGCAACTACCCTTGTGGTTGGTTTGTTGGGTGTCTGTGTCTCCTTTGGATCATCAGTGAACTGTAGCCTCCTAACCTTCTTCAGAAATGTTTGTTTTGGTGATGAGGCCTCAACCTATTTTCCTTTTCCCTTTTCTGCAACACTTCTTCCTTTTTCACATGAGTTGTTAGAGGCCAATCTTTCAACAGACAAATAGGTATCTCCTTTGGGATCTAGGGAAATATTTGTTGAAGTTAAGAAGGAATATTAGTCCCTGTTTATCTTTCTTATCTCCTTAAATATTAATAGCTTCACCAAGGAGAAATGGAATAGAATTCTGTTAATCAGGTCATCCATGGCTTGGACTTTCTCTTCCATTTTTCCTAGGCTTATATATAGATAAAAGGGTAAGTTTAGGGGGCATTTCCCTGTGAAATGTATGAGGATCCTTATGTGGTATTGATATACCCTGTCAAACCTACCCTCACAAGTAAAATTCCTTTGTATTACTCTCAACAACTTCTCATAGGGTTCCAAAATATACTCCCTGGGGATATTGGCACCAGTCTTCTGCTTTCTATACAGAGGCTTGAGGAAATCAATATAAAACATAAGGTCTAGAGGAATACCTTTAAGCTATTTCTCTCCCTATATGGGAATCTCTATGGAAACTGATATGGTGTCTTCTGATACTGGAAAGGTGACCCCTTCAATGATTGTATTGACACCATTAAATTTCAAGGTGAACTCTTTGGTCAACTACATGTTATTCCCCTGGATTCTTTAACAAAATCTCATACACCAACCTGCTCATAAGACATCCTATATGCAGGATCTAAGTTTACCAAAGTCATCTCTTCAGTTTAATATCTCAACACATTTCATCCCTTGTATTGCTTCTTTTACTGTTATGTCATGGCTCTGTGATGTCTTCTTTGCAAGGAAAATTTAAAACTGTTCAAAACAGATATGTCTTAAAACTCAACAGTCAAACTTCCGCAACAAACTTAGCGGGGCCAGGCTTTTAAATTGAATAGGTGAAACAAATATTTTTTTAATGAGAGGTGAACTTATTTAGGAGATAATATTGCATAAATGATGGGTTAAAAAAAGGTTTTTTACACAGCAGATAAGGCGAACACGGGATGCACAAAAAAAATAGAGCAACGGGGTTTGTGTAGTGAATGATACCACATGGGATTTTCATAGCAAGGGAAATATGCACAGTGTTTGTGTAGCGATAAATATAGTTTGTGTAGAAGAGGGATTTGAATATTTATCAGGAGACTATGGCTCATGCATTGGTCATGAATGCAGTGAAAACAAACAAAAGGTGGAAAATATGCATACACGAGTGGATAAGGAGCAGGTTTAAAAAGGAAAGTACTTGTCCAAAGATGACAATACCTCTCAATCCAATTTAATTAACTTGCAAAACAAATTTGAGGAGCGTGCATATGTTTGAAGCTTGCCAACAATACAAATGACATGGAGTGTAATGATTGTCCCTATTCTGACCTCATCAGGTGTGATGATGAACCCTGATATCTCTTTTGACATGAATTTCATCACTAACCTATGACTCAATTTTGACACATAAGATTTTAAACTTAGGGACACAAGGAACTTTACAAATATTTCAGCACGATGGAATCTTATTCCCCTTGATGATGTATTATGCGATAGAAACAACACTCTTTGACTCAATCTATGACTTAACTCTCTATTGACATGCATATTGCCTTTTATTTTAAAAATGATCCAAGGATTTTGAGCCATATCATGA
Organism: Picea engelmannii; assembly: GCA_009831015.1. NCBI lineage: Eukaryota > Viridiplantae > Streptophyta > Pinopsida > Pinales > Pinaceae > Picea > Picea engelmannii. Next base: position 349,649 of record ML777533.1, on the reverse strand, counting down.
GACAATCCACACATTGTGACTCAATTAGGAATGCCTTGGTCTTCTCAATTCCAAGGCATGACTTTGCAAATTCTAAAGAAACTTTCAAACTTACCCTAAAAATAATGATGCTAACATTTTGCTCCAATGGGGATGCTATCCTCCTAGTGAGGTAGCAAAGAAAAATAGACCATGTGCCTAACCATTGGGTTTTATTTCACTCAAAAAGACTCTAAACTGATAAACAAATTGTCTGATAAGGCTTGACACAAATCAACTAAACTCAACATAACTTAGGGACTTCACTTTGGGCTTCAATTTTATGTTAATTATTGACTTCAATTGTTTTATCTAGAAAATAAAATGGCTATATACAATGAAATGGAAAGATTTAAATATTTTCAAGAAAGCTAGTGTTTGATAAACCTGCCATTCGCATGTCCTCCACCAATGAGAATTCCATTGAGCTCCTGCAACAAGTAAGACTTTCTCCCATAGTATGCAACAAACCTGAATGGTCCCAGCCGTAGGTGATCAAACTTTCCATGCTTCCCTTTATCTTCATCTCTTGCATCCCACTTTAGCACCGGATCATCTACCTTAAAATCATCATACTTTGTATGCATGTCAAAGGCTCTTTTCATTTTTGTCTTGATGCAATTTTGATTTGTTGAACACTTGTTCTCTTTTTTTTTCACATGGATCAATTGATTTATCCTTCTTTGACCATCATTTGGATCATCTTCCTATTCTTACAACAATTTCATCACTGACACTCCCAATGAATTAGGAAAGACTGCCTCTATGCCATATACAATATGAAAATTTGATGTAGAAATAGACCTCTTAGTGGTGATCCTGTCAACCCACAATGCATAAATAAGTTTCTTGTGCCAAGCCTTTTTATTTTATTTTAGAAGCTTCTTAATAATTATTGTCAAGCTCTTGTTGGATGACTCATCCAACCCATTACCCTATTGGTAATACGTTGTGGAATGACCAAGAGATATGTTGTAATCACTATGAAATTTCTCCATTCTTTTGGAATTGAATGATACTACATTATCAGTAATGATTTAGACTAGACAACCAAACCTAGACAAAATATTGCTTTCTAGAAATTGAATGATAACAACATCAGTAACTTTCCCTGTTGGAACTGCTTCATTCCATTTGGTGAGGCAGTTTGTGGTTGTCAGTATCCACCTATGTTGAGATGAATATGGTGGGTGGATATATCCTAGAAAATCAAGGTCCCATTTCCTAAATGGTGCTTCAATAGAAATAGGTTTTAAAGGCAAGGGTTGCAACTTCCTTTTTTCGTCAAAAAATTGGCATTCATGATAGCTTGAGACCTCCTTATACACATCGGAAAAAATAATAGGCCAATAAAACCCTTCTATTAGTATTTTATGCACATTGGTTTTCTAGTAATGGTGCCCTCCAAAGTCACCTTTATGAAATTATTTGATAGCCTGTTTCACTTCTCCTTCCAACAAACAACTTAGAAGAATTCCACCTAGATCTTTCCAATACAAAGAATGATCTAGAATGAAAAACTTTGCTTCTTTCAATTTAAAAAATGTATCCTTTGTTTTTCTTATTTTAGGAGGATCTTGTAAATTTATTAACGCATAAATAATATCAGCATACCATGGATATTCAAGATATTTCTGAGATACATGTGGGACTATCTCTTCCTATAAATTTCCTGATAGGTTAGCATTGAAATTAATCCCCAAGACATCATAATTGGACCGTCTCATCAATTTTTCAATTCCATGGCCTTTAATCATCTTTGTAGGTTTAATATTGAGGTCATACTCCAACAAGAAAATTATCCATTTTCCCCTTCTACCTTTAGGATCAGGCTGAGTTAAAATGTATTTCATAGAATTGTTGGGTACATAAGCAACAACATGAGAATGTAAGATATAAATTATGAATTATTTGAGGGATTTTACAAATGCATATTCTTGTTTCTCCATAATGTCATACTTCAATGAAGATTCTCTTAGAGTTCTTTTATAATAGGCTATGGCCCTTTCAAAATTGTGTTCATATTTTTGCAACAAAACACCAACAATAGTGTGTTCTGAAGCAAAAGAGAACAAGACAAAATGTTTTGAAAAATCAGGAATGGCCAATACTAGTGCCTTGGTAAATGCTACTTTTGTATCCTCAAAATAGGATTCTGGAGTCCACTTTATCTCACTTCCTTTTCTAAGCATTTTAGTAATGTATTTTAAGATTTCATCCAGGTTAGGGATAAACCTTCTCAAAAAAATTACTCTTCCAAGAAAAGACTATATCTCCTTTTTTCTTATTGGTGTGTCAATATTCAAAATTGCTTCCAATCTACTAGGACATATATTTATTCATTCTTTTGAAATGTTGTGAACAAGTAATTTTCCCTCTTGTATTCCAAAATTGGACTTTTTGGGATTTAATGAGATGCCAAAATTCCTACATTTCTGAAAGACCCTTTCAAGTGTTTTAGATGTTCATCATCAGAATCTGAAAACACAATAATATCATCTAAATAAATGATAACAAACTTATCTTTATCATCAGAAAAATCTATTTCCATGTCCCTTTAGAAGGTTTCCCCTGCATTCATAAGCCCAAAAGGAATTTTGGCATACATGAACGTGCCCCAAGGTCTTGTAAAGGTTGTTTTCTCTTGATAATCAAGATGCACCATGATTTGGTTGTATTCATAAAAATCATCAAACATTGATATTTTATGTGATCCAACCACTTTCTATAGAATATAATCCATCTTGGGAAGAGGATAATTTTCTTTGAGATACTCCTTAGTCATATTTTGAAAGTCTACAAACAACTTGATCTCACCACTTTTCTTTTTGACATGCACTAGATTAGCCACCCATTTAGAAAATTTTAAAGACACTATGATTTTGGCATTAAATAACTTTCTTACCTCTTTCTCAATCAATGGAAGAAGAAAAGGATTAAGCCTTCTCAATTTCTATTTGAAAGGTTTGTGATCATCCTTTATTGGAATTACATGTTGAATTACCTTACCTTCAAATCCTCATAGCTCCAGGAAAAGACATCTAGGAATTCCTTCATTAGGATGATATATCTTTGCTTGATTTTTGGACTGAGTGTCTTGGACATTTTAGTGATTTTGGAATCTTCCTAAGTCCCAATGTTTCAATATTCTATGTCCTCATCATTTGTAGTGATTTTAGGATTTATGGCTACATCATTATTATCAAAAAACTTTTCGAATGGAACCAACCCTTGGGAATGATGTTATTTTTGAGTTGCAATATATTTCTATCGACGATCTAATTTTGAAAATAGTCATCATTTGTGTTGTCCCTTGACCAAGTTTTGGGAGATCCATGGTCAATTTGACCTATTTTGGGACTTCAATAGCCTGTCGAAGAAGGAGCGCAATATGAAGAAGAGATCGCGAGATCTCGGCCCCTTTTTGGGATTTGGGAATATGTAATGGGTATGGGATGTTGGCCCATGGGTTTACCAATGTTTAGGCCTATTTTGTAAAGTATAAATAACTAGCTAGGTGAAATAAGCAGAAGGCCGATAAGCTAAGTGCTAAGTGCAAGTATGGTTTGTAGATGCTTTATGCATATTGTGAGAAACTTGTAGAGTTAAGTGCAAGTGGTTGTAACAGACTGTGGAAGGCTTTGTGATAGACCTAGCTCAGGGAAGGAGGATCCGGCGAGGTGTGCACAGATCTCCCATCCTATGTGAAGTAGGGTTTTGTGGCTCTATGCATGTACATGACTTATTGCAGCTAATAAAGAAGAAGACTTGGTGGACACATCCCCAAGGTGGGGGTGAACCACGTAAATACTGTGTTATTCTTCTTTGTGTGATGTTCTGATGTGTTTGTGTCTTTATTTGCTAAGTGCTTGATATAGATGGATAGATAGATCTGTTTATGCTTTATTCTTATGATGTATCTGGATGTTAGATCTGATATAGGTGAATGTGCTTAGTTCTTGAATCTGCTAGATCTGATCCATTTATTTAATATGCTAAGTGCTTAAATACATTAGATCAGGGTGAATGTTGCAATGCTTTGTTTTCTCTATGGAGTAGATATTGGTTAATGATGAACTAACGGTGCTAAGTGCTCTATTAAGTATTATGATCACATATCTATGTCCCAACTAAGGTTGTAGACACTTGAGTCCTGCAACCACCCCTGCCTCTACCTTAGGTGAGACTTCATATGCTTCACAGGTGTTGCTGAAAGGGCTGGTAGTTAGGTTTTTGTTGGTGCATTGTTGTAGCATTGAACCCTAGGTCTTCCCTTGTGCCAAAAAATGGTTCTGTTGCCAGGACCTAAAACTATGATTGTTGGGAACTGAGGAAGAAGAAGCTTTGTGCAAAAATCCAACCTAACATTGTAAAATATCTTTACGTATATTTGTTGTTCTAGTGCGGAATACTCTAATTAGTTTGACAAGATATGGGCTAAGGAAAAGAAGTCCAATCTGAAGAATAGAGGTAAGATTTGAAAGATTTGGGCTCTGAGAAAGGAAAAAGTTAGACTTTTTTATTAAAAGAGGCAAGATCTGAATGCTCTGTGCTCTGATAAAGGTAAGGATATTGAAAAGTTCTAGATCTGAAAGCTTTGTGCTCTGTAGAAGTAAGATAAGCGGATTTTTTTGTTTCAACAATATGGATCTAGGTATGTTTGATAGATTCTATCCTATCTTGGAAACTAGGGTATTAATAAATGAAAGAAGATTTTATATGAGTAGATCTGATAAGAATAGTGAAAAATATGTTATACCTATGCATAGAAAAAATGTTTGGAATAATAAGCGTATGTAGGGATCTAGAAAGAAATGTTTGCGGGTTAGCTACCATGATCCTAGCGTGCAGTGCAGGAAAGGTTGGGGATCATTTAAAATATAGAGAGCATTAGCCCTCTTTTACAGTTTCAGAAAACTAGGACATCTTGCTAAGGAATTCCCTGGGAGAAGACCCAGTTGTCTTTTTTTCAAATTTATGGACCATGAAGTATTGGATTTTCCTAGAATGATTGTTAATATTAAAGAAATGAACATGAGACAAGAAAACCCCAAGGAAGATCCATAAACTAAGATTATGACAAAATCCTAGAAAGAATCAAAGAAATTATTGCTACCGATGAAAGAAACCATGAATGACCACCGACATGTCAGATTATCAGAGATCTTCAACGAAAAAGAATGCCTTGAAGAAAGAATAGGATAATTCAACATTGACTGTGTTCTAGATGAGAAAAAAAAGGTGAATATCATGATAGAGAGGACTTGGGAAGCTATAGGGAGGCCTGCTATGATTCCTTCATTAGGAGGAATAGGACTATTCAAAGGAAAGCTGATAAACCTATGTGGAAAGATCGCCTGGATACCTATGGATTCCAATGGAACTTCGATAGAGTAAGATTTTGAGATTATTAAATTTATTGAGAACAGTGCCCCATTTACCATGCTGCTAGGAAAACCTTGGATTGAAAGAGATCAAGCCAGAAGGCAAGAAGAACAGGAAGTTTTAGAACAACAGAAGAAAGAGTTAAAATAATTCATGAATAGAAGGATCACACACTTGATTGAATAACAAAAGAATAGATCAAAGCTATTTAACACCAGAGACCCAGATGTTGGAGTTGCAAGAACACTAGAAGACCCACAGAAGATTGAAGTACCTATTCCAGATAAAGAAGAAGGATCACCCTCGAATCTTAGGAAATAATCTCAAGTGCAAAGTACCTATGCCAAAAGAAGCTAAGAATCAGAACGAAAAAAGGCATAGTGAGATGAAGTTCAAGGGAAAGAAGGATAGAAAGCTAAGTAAGAAGAGAGCTAAGATCAACAAGTTGCAGAATATTCCAGAGGGAACCTCGTAGAAGGAAAATTTGCAAAGTTGGAGCTTCGCTAGGATATTAGAATAGCGACACATGGCACTTTACCATGGCGAAGCAATATAGCCATTAGGGACATTACAATTGTTAGACCAACACTCCGAACTAGTTGAAAGACATTTATGGCCATAAAAATCTCCATCCGACTGTTGGGACCACCCCATAATGGACATAACAAAGTTAATGAAGGCTTCATACCTGTTACAAGTGACCCGTTGCCAAGTTACCTATTTATCCCATCGCGCCATGCACCGAGAACACTTTTTCCAAATGAGAGTTTGACCCCACAGGCTAAGTTGATTTTTCACAGTGATCATCGCGCTCTTGCTCTCTATCCCATTACTGTGTCTAAATTACCTTTCGAACCTGAGATTGTTAACCCTAAGTGTGTTTGTCAGATGAGTTGAGAATTGTAGAGAAATTTGTTGAAGAAGTTCTAATCGACCTCATGACTGAAAGAGTCATGTTGATGTCTACAGGTGTACAAGCATCATTCACGAGAGGACTGCCAGCCTCTCCGTCCACTGCAAGTGGAGCCAGACCATCCCAACCATCAGATGAAAAGAGAACCAAGCACAACGATGATCTACCAAATGCCAAATTTATCCCGACCATATTACCCGCCTATATACCACCTTTGAGCGGCACAGTAAATCGAGACAACATGCCTAGATATTTCAAATACACCTTGGTTATGGTGTACCTCCTGAAGGGGATATGCACAGTTCGAGAATACCAATATAAGATTGTAGCATTGAAGTTTAGTGACTTCAACCTTGGATATCGCAAAGTCTATAAAATGCTCGCCCCACATAAGTACCTGACCATAACTAAGGGGAAGAATTTGAAGATAATCCCCTAGTCATGGACTATGAACCTTGTGCAGTCCACCCTGTTGAACGTCATGAAGATTCCCCACTTTGGTAGACACCAGGAAGTCAATTCCAGTGTCAAGATGTTGTTGTCTTGTTACCATGGTAGATATTTTTGGATAAATCATTGTATAATAGTTGATCTGATGTTGATCAATCAGATCATAGGGTTGAGTATGCAAGGACCTGATCCTCATGAGTTTTACCCCGTGTTTGCACCCAATTCGTCACTAAGTGAGCAAATAAAAGGTGCTTACATGCCCAGTTGGGTCTTGCTAGGCATGACAACTGTAGAGGAAAGGGTTAGAGAAATAAAAACAAAAACAATACACAAGAATTAAATTTAAAACAAACTAAAACTATGAGCATATGAAAAAGAAATAACAAACACAATGGACCAATATCACCAATGTTTTTAGGTTGATCTATTGATGAAATCCAAAGCGCAATGAAGAAAGGGAACTGTGGTTCCTTCTTCCTCCAAAGGAAGGCTCTTGAGGCCCTCACAAACTTGCTCTCCTTACAATGAAAAAGATGAAAATGATGGTGAAAGAACTCAAAGCATATCCACTCAAGGGAGAGGTGGATAGCTCAATGAAATGGTGCCAAAGGTGTTATTGTCAAAGAACGAGTCCTTAACAATCTTAGTAGCATAAAAATACATGGAATTCCTTGAGAAAATGATGGTTCTTCATGGCTTTTTATAGAATGGCATGGGGTGATTATGTAACTCCTTTGAGGTGTGAAAAGGGGCTCTTTAGGGCTCAATTAGGTCTTTGACCAGCCTACCATGCGGATTCAGCTCAGATTTGATGTCAAATCGGCTTGGGAGCTGATCCATTAGTAGTTGGGAGGCCGACCAATTTCAATAAATGTGTCGTTTAGTAGGTGCGCAGGTTTTTCGCCTAACATCGGCGCATCGTGCGCGCATGCGCGCATTGTACGTTGTTGTTACATGCATATGTGCGCGCACCCAGATTCTGTAAAGCGCCCTTCAATTTTTGGTTACTTTGTATAGTTTTTTACCCTTTTGCAATGCTGTGGAATTAATCCTCTGCCATGAATGACTTCATTCTTGTTTTGACGATGTTGAGTTATTGTCGCCATGTGCGGATGAAATTTCAGTGATAATAGATGCTCCCTGATGGGTGAGGTTAGGAGCATACGTATAGCCGAAATCCATCAATGTTTCTTTTACTGAGAATGGTGTTGTAAGGCAGAGTAAGAGTAGGACTGTCTAGAGCAATCCTTTGGAGAAGAAAGGAACCTGTAGAACCCGACCTTCCATACGGTGCGTAACAATATACAACGGTGTACAAACGAGGTGGGCATGCCCCATGCTCGTATGATGTAACTCTGAAACAAGAGGATGGAACTGTTGGTGTAGACAACTGCAATGCCCTCGGGGGCAGTCATGATAAAGGCAGAAGACAATTCTACAAAGGAACATACTCTGAACAATAGGCAATGATCGTGGTAATAAGCAGCGATGATGATGTGGGTATTGATGGCCCGATCGATTTCAAAGGTCTTTGGCAAATGATGATAATAATAACTGAAATAGTCACAAAGTAAGACCCACCGTAACATGAGAAAGTGTTGGCGTCGAATGTTACGGGGGCCAACAACAGCAGGGGGAAATGGTGTTTCCCCCTGTGTCGTCCGAGATCTCTCATTGAATACAAAATGAGAATCAAGATACTATCGCCCTTCTGGAAAATTGTGCTGATGTCGACAAAAGGGGGACGCGACTCCTAGAAGCAAAGGGCTCCGTGAAATCTACTGAGGTGAGAAAGTGGCAGAGGTACATGGACGAAGTCAAGAAGTGGGAAGACTCAAGACTTCCCTTGGTTGGAGGATGTGTGAGATAAACAGTGGCCGCAACCGTGTGACAAGGTCAAGTGTCAGGGGGATGCCAAGACCGAGGATAAGTTGTGCCAGAGGCGAGACAAAGTGAACAAATTTAGAGGGTAGAGGTAAGTGACCTGTGGATTACTCTGAAGATATGGAGGATGCCGGCAAGGGTATATGATAAGAAATGCTCCAACCAAGGGTGACATGGTTTCCGTGTGGCCAAAAGAAAGCAAGTTGCCAACGATGACGACAAAAGAAAATGTAATGACTGAAAATATAGGCGTTTGTACAATAAATAATGAATAATTTGGGGAAAATGTACAAATACAGAAACGGGTGCCCCAGTGTGAAATGAGTGCCCTAGGGAGGGCAGAGATTTCTTGGGAAACTGATGAAGGTTGGGGGCCCCATTGGTGAGTTTCTGTATGAGGTAGGTGAAATGAGGGTAGGTTCGCAGATGGGCAAACTGAGTGTGGATGAAATGGAGGGCTCATGATCCTGCGGAGGTGCAGGTAAAAAATAGAACCATAAAGAGATAATCTGGGAGTCCATGTGGGAAAGCTAGCAAAATGAAGAGAAAGAGTATGTGGCTGATTCACAACATGATGAAAGACTATCGGGACTCCCATCCCTAAAGGGTAATGAAAAACAACATGAGTGTCAAAAGTGCCAAAGGGTGCTATGAATGGGACAACTAATGTGGGTGAGAATGCTACCGGGTTACAGTACCGAAGATGAAAAATGGAGGTGTGGGTACTGCAAAGCCGGGAATGAGGATCCTAAAGGCCAATATCAGCGGGTGTGACTGGAAATGTAAATGCAATATAGTGGGATAGGTTACATGCCAGTGTTGAATATATACCTAAAGGGATGATGTCGATGATCGATGAGCAAGTACCTGTGCACATAACAACCAAACCCAAAGTGAACAATATCTGAAGAGAATCAAAGATATGAGCATGTATTTGAGAAATGTGACTATGCGCGTGCGTACCTAACCATGATATGGAAAAAAGGGTGCCCTGGGGACCTAGGACGAAAAGTGACCCAGGGACAGCCGTGATGTAGGCGGCGGGATGCTGATCTCGTGGCTGAAGACGGTTTGACAAATGGACACCGTGGGCTCTCGGAATGTTGAGTGGAAGTTTGGAAAAAGGCCTATATATAACTGTAGGGCCCACATTGCCACCTCATTTGTACTTGCTACTACAGTGACTGGACGAGCAAGTTCAAAGGAGATTTGGTGATTCAGGGAGCACGAGGTATCCGATCGACGGTGTGCGAGTTTCAGGTTAGTGGTCTAATCATCCTGCATAGAAATAGGTTTCTAATTTTTGGGCAGGGTAGGTACAGGGGGGCGTACAAGGGGTTTAAGGGGAATTTTCATAGGGTGTGGGCCCGCATGCGTGGGCGATTCAGTGGAAGGCGTGCATATGTGCACGCCTTTCCACATAATAAACGCGCATGGGTGCGCGTGGGTGAGATTTTAAGGCGTGCTCTAAGGGCGCGCTTGTGAGGTGAACAGGCGCGCATTAGTGCGTGCCTGTGGGGTGAATAGGCATGCTCCAGAGTGCGCCTGTGGGTTTGACAGGCGCATCCTAGTGCGCGCCTGTTTTATGAATAGGCGCGCTCACGAGCGTGCTTGTGAAAAAAAACAGGCGCGCATATGTGCACGCCTGTATAGTGAACAGGTGCGCATGTGTGCGCGCCTGTGGGTGGTAAAACCGTGCCTTTGAGGCAAGTTTGAAGGGTAAAAAATGAGCCTTTGTGATGCATTGGATGTTTGCATAAGATAATATAGGACTCTGTGTTGTGTGCAGGTGGCGAGCAGTGACCATGGATGTGTGGTGGCGTGAGCGTGACTGGTCACAGTTGCGAGATGTTGTGGCCAATGTAGGGCCTGCAGTTCAAGCGGCTTTAGCAACTAGTGGGTTGCTAAAGTTCTTTGAGTGCCCTTTGATACGGGCACAGGAGTACTTACTCCAGTTTTTTCTCCAGATGTGGAGCCCATATCAACACTGCTTCCTCGTGCGAGGAGAGCAGATCCCCTTCAGTGCGGTGGAGGATATATATTTCTTGACTGGACTCCCCTTCTGGGGAACACCGTTGCCGACAGAGCCTGTGCTGCCGAGGGGTACACAACTGTCAGAGGTTGTCCAGCGATATTGCTTAGATGAGCACTACATGTCTTGGACTATAGTGAGTATTAGTGGTATAGATGCCCTGTTGCATCGTTGCATAGCAGCGATGATTGTTTGGGTGTATGGGTCATTGGTGACCCACTGGATTAGTGGTTGCGAGCTGCTGGTGATGGAGAGGGTGGTGGTGGGCCGTGAGCGGTTCACCTGGGGTTTGACACTGCATACGCGGATGATCGCGTAGCTGAACCGTTGTCGGTCCATAGGTACCTAGGAGTTCACGTTTGGCTTGATCCTGGTAGCCTATTTCTTGGAGAGGGTGACGATGTTGCACCCACGGGTTCTTCTAGAGGTTCCTGGGGCACGAGAGCCTCGATTGAGGTGGTGGTCTGCAGTTCTGGTTCGCCACGGTGGTGGCGAAGGCGGGTATTATTTTACTGCGCAGGCAGCGTAGATATGGCGGTAGATGCCGCAGGTCATGCTTCAGTACCCCTATGTTGGGGTTGACTTCCGGGGGGACCCGGACATGGTGTTGCCTCCTGGGGAGGTGTTCGACCATCAAGGTATGTTGTGTATTTGTATGTTGTGATTTATGTTAGCTTTTGATATATCAGTTCATATGTACGATGTATAGATACTGATACTATCTGTTGTTTGTTGTTTTTTGTGCATGTGCAGATTTGGCACCTCGCGGGTGTGAGGTGGAGTTGTATAGAGTGTCGGTTCAGAGAGAGCCGGAGAGAACTCCACGTGGAGAGAGGCGGCGATGAGATGAGGCCGTGGGGAAACCTGTAGAGCCCGAGAGGGCAGCGAGGAGACATCGGTATGATGACCCTGGTGTAGGGCCATCACATGCTCCTCCGGCAACAGTCGGAGTAGATTTGGATGATATCCATCGTTGTCTTGAGACGGTGTTGCAGGACGTGCCTGAGGGCATGTGGATCCATATCCAGGATAAGGGGTTCCTAGAGAAGTGCATTGGATTACCGCCACCATGGCGGGGGATAGTGCGACGAGCAGCTGTGCTCGCCGCGATGACGAGTGGACGCCTACTGCTGGGGCAGGAGGGTCCTCCTGGTGTTCCACCACCACCACCTAGGGTAGGTGGGGGTGGGCCACCACCGCCTCCTGAGGGAGGGGCAGATGGGGGTGCGATAGAGGCACCCTGATTGTATATATGTACTTTGTAAACCTTTTTGATAGGCTGGTGAGCCAAGTTTTGTACCGAGATGTGGCACTGGCCTGCAGGCCGATGTATATTTTTTGTATGTAAACATTCAGATGGCCTGATGGGCCCATATATATATATATATATATATATGAGTATACATGTTGTTGAGATCCAAATGTGTTTTACATGTGTTTTGTGTTGATGATGATGGTGTCTATTCTATCTATATGATGTGACAGGATGTATGAGATGTTTATGTATGTGTAGCTTGATGTGATATATGCCAATCTAACACCATGTTAGCTATTTCATCTGTTGTTTGATTCAATTGTCTTGGAATATGTGTAAATGTAATGGAATCAAAATGTCGAGATAATAACCTAACCTGTAGGTATTTGCGAAAGAGGCACAGATTGCGTACATGGTATACATTGTTGAGATGGAGAACGACTAGTTGAGAGTCCAGGAGAACGCTAAGGTGACGAATATGATGATGCTGGGCGTCGGTCAGGAGGCCAATGACAGCAGTGTATTCGGCTTGGTTGTTGGTTGCTGGTCCCAAACATATGCCACTGGAATGTAGCATTTCATGTGATGGGGTGTAGAGAGCCCAAGCAGCCGAAGCGAGATTTTGTGTCCAACGGCTGGCGTCGTCAGCATAACCGATGTGGTAAGTTGGTGAAGGAAGCATCTGTCAATAGCACAAAGGATAGTTTAGATGAGAGGGAAGGAGAAAAAAGATTAAAAACACTAAACAAGAAAAAGTAACTTAAAGTAGAATGACTACTTCTAAGCATAAAATTTCTTGAGGTACGACCCATTGACGGGTTCCTTGAGTGAGAGGCCATCGGGGGAGGCCAGGATGTATGCGCCTTTAGTGAGGCAATGTTGGATGATGTAAGGGCCATGTGAAAGTGATTCGAATTTTCCATGGCCAAAGGTATCATGAGCGATATCATAGGCCAGGACAAGGTCGCCTTCGCGGAATGATCGAAGGTTGACATGGCGATCAAAGGTAGCCTTGGATCATTTTTTAGCTGCCTCATTGTTCTGTAATGCAGATCGACAATCTTCATCTAGAGACTCCAAGTTCAGCAAGTGTTGCTCCATTGGAGCAGTGTCAGGTAAAAGCTCATTTGCGGTGCGAAGGGTGGGAATTTCGCACTCGATGGGAAGAGTTGCCTCGACCCCATGGACTAAATGAAAAGCGTGAAACCTGTAGTGGTATTTACTGCTGTTCGATAAGCCCATAGCGTGGAAAATAACATATGATGCCAATTGGTTTTGTGTTTATTGACCATGTGCTGTAACATGGTCTTGAGGACTTTGTTCACTGCCTCGACCTGCCCATCTGACTAAGGGTAGTATGGTGAGGAGAACTCGTGAGTGAAGCCTAACCGAGCTGAGAGTTCGACAAAGATATCATTCTCAAAATGTTTCCCATGATCGGAAACGAGTTGGACTGGTACTCCGAACCGGGATATGACATGGTTGAATAAAAAACGCGCTGCAGTGTCAGCAGTGTTGTTGAAGGTGGGCATATCTTCGGCCCATTTTATGAAGTAATCGACAGCGACAACAATGTATTTGTGACCATTGTTGGAGGGGGGATTACAAGTCATAAAGTCAATACCCCATTTACAAAAGGGGCCTGCAGTGATGACCGGGTGAAGAAGGGTGAGGGGGGCTTGGGATTTGTTGGCATAGAGATGACATTGCTCACATCGTTTCACAGCATGAATGCAATCGTGAAACAGGGTAGGCCAAAAATAACCAGCTCGGATAATCTTCTGAGCCATGGAAATACCCGAAAGATGGCCTCCACATGCGCCACTGTGGCAGTCGTTTAAGACTCTGTCAGCCTCGTCAATAGTCAAGCAACGACGAAGAATGGTGTCGACGCCCCACCGATAGAGGATGTCTCCAATGAGGAGATAGCGGGGGGCCTGATGGCGAATGCGCTGATGATCATCTCGTGATAAGTGGTTACCGAACTTTTGAGTTCGCAGGTAGATGAGAAGGTCGCCATACCAAGGATCATCTGAGGCGATGTAAAAGAGATGTTCGTCAGGAAAGTCGGTGTTGACGGGGGGACTGGTGGTGTCAGAGGGAAGGGCCGTGACAAGTTCAGCGAGAACGAGGGCCTTCTTACTCTTAGGTGTTGAAAACTTGAGGTCTTACTCCTGAAGGATAACGTACCAGCGAGCGAATTTTCCATTGACTTGGCGACGACTGAGCAAGTATTGCATAGGGTTGGAATCTGCGATGACCTTGGTGGTACGAAGCAGAATGAAATGGCACAGTTTTTGTACTGCAAGGACAACTACAAGAGCAAGTTTCTCTTCATATTTGTACTTCAGGGGTGGTCCTGAGAGGTTCTTACTAACGTAGTAAATGATGTGTTCACGATTGTCTTCTCCGAGCTGGATGAGGACGCCGGCTACTGATACAGCTGATGCTGATACGTAGAGGATGTAGTCACGAGTGTAGTCAGGTGCACTAATCAAAGGTGCACTTGAGAGCGCTGCTTTAAGATCGTCAAACGACTGTTGGGCATAGTCATCCCAGTGAAAGGGGATGTCGTGACGTAGTAAGTGGAGGAAACCATGTGCGCGTATGGCGTAATCAAGAACAAAGCGTCTAAGGAAGTTAGCTTTTCCCTGTAGACTCTGCAGTTGTTGTAAATTCTGAGGCGGTGGAATTTCGGTGATATCTTTGACTTTAAGGGGGTCCATGGTAATATCTCTTTGGGAAACGATGAAACCCAGGAGGCACCCCGCGGTGACGCAGAATACACACTTGAGAGGGTTCAAGCAGATGTTGTATTGACGACACCTTTGAAAGATGATTCGTAAATCATCGAGGTGTTGGGTGCATTTCTTAGATCGAGCGGTGAGGTCATCCAAGTAGGCGAGGATGATTGCAGCCAGATCGTGAAAGATGTATGTCATGGCCCGCTGGAAAGTTGCACCAGCGTTTTTGAGGCTGAAGGGCATGACACGATATGCAAAAGTACCCCACGGGGTTATGAATGTGGTTTTGTACTGATCGGCTGGGTGGATTTGAATTTGGTTATAGCCAAAGAAACCATCCATAAAGGAAAGAGCCTCGTGGTTGGCGCATTCATCGATAATTTGATCGATAAAGGGCATTGGAAAATTGTCTTTTGGACATGCATTATTGAGATCGTGAAAGTCGGTGCAAACGCGAATGGTGCCCTGTTTTTTGTCGACGGGTACAGGGTTGTAAACCCATGAGGTGTAAGCGATGGGGTAAATAAATTCGGCCGTACGTAATTTGTCGATTTCGGCTTTGATAGCCACGACCTTAGATGGGTGTGATGTCAGGCCAGGTATCGATGTGATGCTCGACAATAGACGAGTCAAGGACAGGCATCTCTGTGTATGACCAGGCAAAGATGTCCCTATATTCTTGGAAGAGGGTTTTATATGCAGCGATTTCCTGAGGAGTGCAAGCAGCTCCAATGATGATTTCTTCGACGATGCCATCTTTAATGGAAATGTTGATTTTGATGGTGGGGGAAATGTTAGCCAGATTACCTTCTTCAAAAGTGTCAGGTGCAGGAATCAGATTGTTGAACCAATCGATAGGCCCTGATGGGATAAAGTCTTTGTTTTCGACCGCGTAAATGGGGTCGTGGCTAGGAGGCATGTGCGCTTCCTGCGGAAGGAAGAGAGTACGATGATGTAGTGCGTCCCAGGGAGAGTCTGGGCATTGTAGCTCTTCCAATATTTCTTCGTCGTATTGAAAACGACGGGAATATAAGGGATCGTGAGGAGTTATATCATCTCTAGTGTGATTGTCCCCTACTGGGGAAGCAAGGGGAGAGGTGCGAGCAGATGATGAGCGTTCACTCGTCATGAACCATATGTTGAAGCACTAAGGGGTACCCGTGGTGGTTGGATGGATAATCATCGCAGGGGGATGAGCGGGAGAGTTGGGGGGGTTGAGGGGTAACTCCTTGGAGACGACATTTAAGAACCATGGAGGTGTAGGGAGTGCCTCAGGTTCAGGTGAAATGATATGAAAATCCTAGAGTGGCAGGGTAAGGTCAATTACTGCTGCTGCGAGTTGGGGACGTAGGGTCAATTAACGTTTCCTGTATTCTAGGATCATCGGACACTGGTATGTAAAATGTTCCAATGACTCACAACGAGAGCAAGGGCATCGTATGCGTTCATTGAATGAAGTGGTGACATAGTGACTGTCCGTGATTTTTGTTGTGGAGGACGTGGCAGGGCGTGGGTTGTTCTAAAAATATTGGCATATGATAGCTAATGCCTACCGGAAATGTGGCAGTGCTGGACAATGATGGGTGTAGTGGCCATACTCGGAAAAGATAGCACACGCGAATTTGGTCTTCAACCCTTTACTACTGGAAGGTTGAGTGGTAGCAGTAGTAATGGGTGGTGTGGGGGGTGGATTGGGGGGAATCAAATTCCATAATTCTGGTAGTGATGGGCAGTTGTTGGTTTGGTGACCCTCTTTGTCACACAATGCGCAAGGTGGCGAGATGCGCAGCAGAAGTGGAGCTGTGGGCTCCTTCTTCTTTCTACTGCCCCCAGCAGTAGCAGGGGGGGTAGGGAGTATGGGGGTAGTGGGGGTAGTGGGAGTGAGGACAGGAATCATCATGGGGAGTCCTTCCTATGGTCGAGGGACCATCTCAGGTGGATGTAAGTACCACACTGGGATTGCTAACACCATATTGGGTAGTGTGAGTGTTGCGGCTACCTGGAAAGCTTCTATACCGGGTGGAGGGTAAAAGAAGGGAATTTGAGTGAGGGGTCGGGGAACTGTCTCCAAAATGGGACTAGGCCCTTGAGGGGATGTGTATTTGTGGACTGTAGGGGTCGACGAGTGTGCAGGAGGCTCCTGTGGGAGTGGTGCTGCGACTGTTGAGACGTCAGGAATGACTGAAGCCTCCTGAGGAGGACGAGCATCCTCCTGGTGAGTTTCCTTAGATGAGATGATGCATACTTGACCAGGGGGAAGGAGTGGTGGTGCTCCATGGTATGTCCCTAACAAGGATGGATCTTTGAAAATTCCAGGACCCATCTCTACTAGCAGATATGCATCTTTGTTGGTGTGAATGAGAGGAAGAATGTTATCGAGATTGGAAGATGGGTTAGGCTCATAATGCGAGACTTGGTCGATGGTCACAATCTTTCCATTGTGGGGGAACATGATTGTCCGAAAGACGGAAGAGGCCATTGCCTTCATAGCATACATGTAGCTACGTCCGAGCAAGATATTGTAATCGAGCTAGGCGTCGATAACTTCAATGTCAATGAGAATAGTTTTGCCCCTGAGTTCCATGGGGACATTTTGGAAGAGCCTTTCAGGAGATGATGGTCGTCCGTCATAATCTCGTAGTGTGATGGCGGAAGGTATGAGTTCCGGGGAACCAAGTTTCTGCCATACTGTTTTGGACATGATACATGTAGATGCCCCTTCATTGATGATACACCGATGGACGGTGATGTTCCATATTCTCACTGGTATTTGAATAGCAACTGCGACGGGAAGACGCGGTTCACAGCTATCAAGGTCAAAGGTGATGAGTCGAGTATCGGCAGGGTCGACTGCCCCCAAGGCAGAAAGTAGTGATTTCCGTTGCGTGGGACAAGTCTGGAGGACTTCTAAAACTGACATGGCAGCCGAAGATTGTGCTAAGTCATCTACCAAGCTGTAGTTATGTGCTACCCTAGCCTGTGGATTGTGAACATTCCTATGCAAGGGGATGCGAGGGATGCATAATGGTAGGGTGAGGGATTACCAACGGAGGTCCCGTCAGTGGAGGGTTTGTCTCTAGAGAGATAGGAGTAGACTCAATTGGATACTAACGATTCCGTGTTTGCAGAAGGATTTCCTCCTCGCTGGTGAGGAGAATGGTTCGGTCTGCTTGATTGTTGGGATTATGGTATTGGCCCACTTGAGGTGGGGGATGTTGTTTTTCCTGCTGGGTGTTTATGACACCTTGATGTGGGATAGGATTTTGCAGTACGGTGGGAGGGGGTTGTTGCACATATTGTTGTTGTGCCTGTTGCGGGGCAGGTTGCGCTGGGGAGGGGGGAAGGCTCCCAGAGTCTTTCAACCTTTTGAAATAAGCGATATGGGAGAAATGGTGAGTGTAATGACCATACACACCACAAAGAGCACAAAGGTGTATGGTTTTAACATTATTCTACCCTTGGCGTTTGTTTTTATTACCCCCCTGGGGGTTTTGGTTCCCTTGGTTTGGGTTGCCCCCAGTGGGTGGATGCTGTGGGGGTTGATTCCCACCTTGACCAGGATTGTTGTTATTCCTGTTCCTTCCTTTCCTCTTGGTATTGTTCGAAGGGTTGGCTGTGTTCAATTGTTTAAAAATTTGATATTATTGAGTAGCAGAGGGTTGAACAAAGTTTACCCCCGTATGAGGATGTGGGGGAGCCATGGGTTATGGAGGTCCAAGAAATGGAAAGTATGGATTTTGTGGTGGTGCTGCTCCATAAGGTACATAGGAAGGCACATCTCTTTCACTATTACTATAAGATGATGTGGAGGGAGTACCACTGGTTGTTGGAAGTGGTGGATGTATGGGGGGTGCCGGTGGTGGTCCACTAATGGGTGGAGGTATAGCAACAGGGTATGGTTGTTGATAAGGGGGTGGGGGGTAGTAAGAAGTGCCCCCATATGCCGGTGGGTATTGAGGTGTTCCATACATCGGTGGTGGTTGGGGTTGTGGACTATGGTGTGTGGTGGCACCTATTAGTCCGTCTGCTGAGTGAGACATCCCAGGTTTGTCCTGGCCAAATGACACTGGTTTTGGAAGATCAGGAAGTACTGTGTATAAGTATCCTGATTGTGCATAAATGAGGTCATAATTTTGAGCCTTGCTGATGGCTTCCTCTTCTGATTGTGGAAAGGTGGAAGCGACATCCTTACCAAGGAGAGAGACAAGTGATCTAAGAAACCAGTCAAGACATTGTTGTTTGGTGGTTTCTGCTTTACACAAACTACGTCGCCTACGCCACTCATGAATGTGGTCAGCGATGTGGGTAGATGAGGTCTATTTAAAGTTAGACAGTAGTTCTAGACCGTTGTCATGGTGGATGGGTAATTGGAAGAAAGTTAAGAATGCTTTGGCCAAGGACTCAAAGGTCGTATGGGACCCAGATTTTTCTTCAACATACCATTTGGCTGATGGGCCAGTAAGTGTGCGTTGAAATAATCGTAGTCTGACGGAATCATCCATAATGCTATTGGAAGAACACCATAGATGAAAGGTCATGACGTGGTTGGCGGGGTCATCTCCTACCTTTCCTTCAAATTTTGGTATGTCTGAAGGAAGTTTGGTTGGCATTGCAGGCCATGCGACATCATGCAATATAGGATCATTGGTAAGATTGGTGAGATCCGGTATGTTGAGAGAGGCCAAGTATGGCATCTGTAGTGGGGTAGGAATGTTAGTTCC
>ML777533.1:315585-327820 GCA_009831015.1 Picea engelmannii | reverse complement strand
AGGGCTCAATTAGGTCTTTGACCAGCCTACCATGCGGATTCAGCTCAGATTTGATGTCAAATCGGCTTGGGAGCTGATCCATTAGTGGTTGGGAGGCCAACCAATTTCAATAAATGCGCCGTTTAGCAGGTGCGCGGGTTTTTTGCCTAACAACAGTGCATCATGCGCGCATGCGGTACGTTGTTGTTACGCGCATATGCATGCGCACCTAGATTCTGTAAAGCGCCCTTCAATTTTTGGTTACTTTGTATAGTTTTTGACCCTTTTGCAATGCTGTGGAATTAATCCTGTGCCATGAATGACTTCATTCCTGTTTTGATGATGTTGAGTTCTTGTCACCATGTGCGGACGAAATTTCAGTGATAACACCCCGGAAAAGCCATGGATCGTGCTCTAGCACAGAATATCAAGGACATTTATGGTGATGTCGAGAAGGGCATGTGAGGCTATAAGGTAGCCTCTATCCAGAGTGGCATAGTACATCTCACCTGTCAGTTGATTGCATGGAATTTGGTATGAAATAACTGACCTACCCAAGTCATTGATTTTGTATTCAACCTCGTAGGGAAGTGCGCAAAAGGCCTTCAGATGAACTGGGCAAAGTACCTAGTGAACAAGTTGCAAATCGACTGCAGAGAAGCAGAAGATCAAGGATATGAATTTCATTTTAGCTGGCTCTTGATGCTTATATCTTTTATTGCTTAGGATATGCCAAAAGGTACGACCTTCCTGGACATCAAGCCATTTGAACCATTGGCCGCAACGTTCAATACACTATGATATTCAAGTGATATGAATAAATAGTGGCAGTCAAAGGTTGTTTTTCATACCTACTACAATCAGCTGAAGATAGCCATACAGTCTGAGCCTTGAATGACCCCGAACACTCTACACTAGTTCAGGCCTTTAATGAAGTTCAACGCAAATTGACATTTTATTTACATCACAGTGCACATCGACAAACACAAGAAAAAACTTCAGTCCTACTACAAGCTGACAGAAGAGGACTTGGAGGAGATCATTAAGGATTGGTCGACATACCTCCTTATTCTAGCTGACCCTGTAGAGATATCCGACATCGATAGCCTAGAAACAATGCAAGATACACCCGGACCCACCAAGACAAAGAAGACCGAAGAGGTCCAAGAATTAGATAATGTATCCATGAAGACTGATTTCATATCATGAGAGCAAGGAGGTGATGGAAAAGAGTTAGATGAAAAAGAAGTCGAACAAAAGTAAGGAGATGAGGTTGATTCCATGAATAAGAGGAAAGGTTTTCCTCTGAAACCTTCCTCTAGGAAGAAATCGAAGGTCACCATGACCAAGATGCAGACTGTTCTCACCTTCGATGACTTCGACTTCCTCATAGTAGCCCTGCAGGATGCTTCTTTGGAAATAACATAGAAATAAGAAGCAAAGCAAGTGGAGATGTATGATCGAATTGAGACTGAACTCCAAGGGGTACAACAGGCCCTACAGTCCATCTGCGCAGTCTCCAATGTGTCTGGAAAACCAGAATTGGGAGATGAACCATATCAACTCCACTGCCTAGTAGGGATGATTTTAAGGATGGAAAATTGTTTTAAAATGTAGAAACCTTGGCGAATATTACTAATCCTTCATATGCCAATTATAAATGTTTGGTGATATTTTTGTTAAAATATTCAAATTTATAAGGATTTTATATAGTTTTTATAAAATTTTGGCGATTTTTAAAGTAAGATAATTTTATCCTATAGAATTTGGGACAATCATTTTTAAAGTAGCGAATCTCGGTTTTGGAAGAACCATGGAAAATTATCCCATGAGTGAAATTTAGCCCCTAAAATCATCCATGTTGCCTAGCCGATATAGTCGTAGCTCTCCTTCGACGAGCGCAGGAAGAAATAGAGCAAGCCACCCAAGATTTGACACAAGTACAAGGAGTACTCATAGAGCAACACATTGATGTAGAACAAGAAAATATTTCCCTCCAAGGGAACTTTGATGAAGAAAAAGAACAACTACAACAAGATAAGGAACAGTTTCTTGCAGAGAAACTCAAAGTAAAAGAAGCAGTGGAAATAGCACTTCACTTTGTGACAGTCTTAGAAATCAAGGCACAAGACCGAGTTACGGAACAGGTGAACCAGCTCACAGAAGCCATCCATCAGCTACAGTAATGCATAGCATATTTGGAGCTATCCATTGTATCTGAGACCCCACAATATGTAATAGACCAAAGAGAAGCAATCGCCAGGAGAAAAGTTGAAAGGCTAAAGTATCTTACCTCGAAATGTAAGAAACTCATTGATCGTAGTGACCAAACCTATGAACAACTCATGGAGAACCCAAAACTGAAGGCACTAGAGTCACAACTCCAAGAGGCAAAGTATCAAGATGAAAAGATACAGGCGCAGATGAAGTCCCTGTCAGCTGTGGAAAGAATGAATCAATCCCAAGAGCAGCAGACCTCCCAACAACAGATCCATACTATCTAGAGCAGAGTTATGGAAGTAACTTAGAGGCTCCAACCCATACAAAACAAGGCCTATCAATTGTTTACAAAGGTAGAAGGCTGAGGAGAAGAGCTAGAACATGTTGCACTACAACTGAACAATGTCTAGAGGGACCTATCAACGATGCAGTCATCAAAGAGTTCGTTGAATAGGAGGTCATAGCATAGCAACAAGTTTAAGCAGCTTGAGCCAAGATTGAGATGTTCGAAGCATAAAAGGTCAGACTAGGGTGACTCGGGACGAGTCACAGGTGAATGTTGGGGGCCTTTTGGTGCTTGACCAAGTTTTTGGAGATCCTTGGTCAAGTTGACCTATTTTGGAACTTTGACAGCCTATTGAAGACGAAGTACAAGACGAAGAAGATATTGTGGGATCTTGTCCCCTTTTTGGGTCCTTTTTGGGATTTTGGAATATGTAATGGGCATGGGATGTCGGTCCATGGGTTTAGCCATGTTTAGGCATATTTTGTAAAGTATAAATAAGTAGTTAGGTGACATACGTAGAAGGTCGATAAGCTAAGTACTAAGTGCAAGTATGGTTTGTAGATGCTCTATGCATATTGTGAGAAACTTATAGAGATAAGTGCAAGTGGTTGTAACAGACTATGGAAGGCTTTGTGCTAGACCTAGCTTGGGGAAGGAGGATCTGGTGAGGTGCACGTAGATCTCCTATCCTATGCAGAGTAGGGTTTTTTGGATCTGTGCATGTAGATGAATGATTGAAGCTAATAAAGAAGAAGAGTTGGTGGATGTAGCCCTAGGGTGGGGGTGAACCATATAAATACCGTGTTATTCTTCTCGATGTTCTGATGTGTTTATGTCTTTATTTTCTTAGTGCTTGATATAGATAGATAGATTAATTTGTTTATTCTTTGTTCTTATGATGAATCTAGATGTTATATATGATATAGGTGAATGTGCTCAATTCTTGAATCTACCAGATTTGATCCATTAATTTATGCTAAGTGCTTAAATACATTATATCAGGGTGAATGTTGCGATGCTCTATTTTCTCTAAGGAGTAGATATTGGTTAATGATGAACTAATGGTGCTAAGTTCTCTATTAAGTATTATGATCATAGATTTGTGTCCTAGCTAAGGTTGTAGACACCTAAGTCTTGCAACCACCCTTGCCTCTACCTCAGGTGAGACTTCATCTGCTTCACAGGTGTTGCTGAAAGGGCTAGTAGTTAGGGTTTTGTTGGTACGTTGTTGTAGCATTGAACCCTGGGTCTGCCCTTGTGCCAACAATTTGTGAACACAACTACATCATCTTCCTGGTCACAACAATACTCACCATCAATATTTGAATTGAAAAATACATCATTCATTTGAAGGAATCTTTCTACCTTCTTGTCATCCTCTAAAATATGCCAATACTTAATGTTGTCAGGTATTGTTGGCCAATGCATGAATTCCATTTCATACTTTCTATTAGGAAAAATAGGAATCTTGAAAACATAGGCTAAAGTGGCTAGTGCATCAACAATTAGATTTTCCCCTCTTAGAATCACTGAGAGGATATATTCTGAAATTTTTTCAAGAAGATCAAGAACTATATTCCTATATTCCCTTAACCTAGGATTCTTTGATTGATAGATTCCCTTTACCTGATTTATGACAAGCTCAGAACCCCCATGTACAACTATTCTCTTTGCACCCAATTCTTTCAATGTATTCAATCCCAAAATCAATAGCACATATTCAACCATGCTATTTGTGCAGTCAAAATAAAATTTACAAGAACAAATTTTTGAACTTTCTTTGGGAGGAATAATCCAAACACCTACTCCAACTCCCTGTTTGCTAGTAGCTCCACCAAAATTCATATTTCATAATTCATCTTCCTCACTTCCCTGTTGATCTAAATTTTTTCCTTCCTATTGTCCCACTTCATCTTTCATAGGAATATCAAGAGCCTTTAGACTTTATTTTTCAAAGCACAAGTCATTATAAAAAATGGAAGAACCTACTTTGGTATCAATAGAATAAATGGGATGATTGTTTGGCTTGCTTTGTTTACTCACTGTGTGCTTCAGAAATACTTCCTTGTACAGTATCCTTTCTTGGACAAAAAATGGTATAGTTTCATATGAAATGTCCATTTGTAGAGTACCTTAAAATTTTTCATCCCAAGATCTTGATAGCAACATGCCAAAATTCGAAGGAGTGTCAACAACTCCTACATCCATGACCAAATTCTTTGATGGGATTTGAGATAAAGATACACATAAATCTTTGATCAAGCATAAACACTTTACTTTCCTTGAGTCAAAAGAAAACAAATCTTTATAAGTTCTAGTGATACCTAGGCCTCGTTCATCCATGACTACTTTAGGCATTAAATTATGTGATGCTCTTGAATCTAGCATTGCATTCTGCAATGTCATGTCATGAATATTAAGACTAATATAAAATGGAGGAACATCACCATCCTCACCACATTCTTCCACACGTGGACCAAAAAAGATAGAAGGGTGATCATCTTGAATATTCAAATTATCATAATATTCTTCCATTTTCAACATCTTAATGATTTGACTTCATACTCAACACTATTGATTAATTCATTGAAAGGTACCTAAATTTTAATTGTTGCCATCTCATTTTCAAAATTAAAAGGAGACTGAATTTTCTCTACCTCTTTGATGATTACATTCCTTTGCATCTTAGGGAATTTCTTTGGGGGATCTTCCTACTTTTTTCCTTTTTCTTGCACATCCTTTACAGAGCTACCATTTTTTGGTTGATTTGAGGATGATACACTTGTTTAAGGGTCCTTGTTTTGATTCCCTTTTTGGAGAACTATAGGAAATATTTTACTTCTTAAGTTATATTGTTTTTGAAACCGCACTATGGAATTTTGGTATCCTTTTGTGTACTCATCTGATTCCATTGACATCAAATCATCATTTTCTTGCATAAACTTATCCTTTGCATCCATAAATTGATCATGTTATTCTTTGGTTAAGAACACATTTGTTTCAATATCATCACAACAATGAATGTTGTCTTCAAGAGATTCATCAAAATTTTCATTCATATAGTTACTTTGGAAGGGGGGGTTTATTTGTTGATCACCTTGATTTATCTGGTCTCTTTGTCTAATCTATGGGCCTGGTGCTCTTCTAAAATTTTAATTTATGGGTTGAAATTCATCTTGGTCTCTGGTGGTAGGCTTGTTATCCAAGGACAAACTTTCCATGGTTTTCATCATTAAGACAAATTTGTCATCTGCTGACTGAGAAGTTGAAGGTTGAGCCTCTCTTTGAAGATTTTTCATATCAACTTCACAATTATATTTGGTCTTTCCTGATTCCATCATATTCACCTATACTTCAATAGCATCATTCATCATGTCATCTAGTGTATTAGATATCCTTTCTCTCAACAACAAGGAAAAGTCACTGTCAAAAGAATCAACATAATGAAGTTGGGAAACTCCAGGAGGGGGTTTAACTTTAGTTGGGATTGAATTATAGACCCTCATGAACCTAGTTGAAAATTATTATACTATCTCACTAGGTGATGTTTTTATGTTATTATACTGAGTCAACAATTGAAGAGGGTTTTTCTGGTCTCCCCATCTTGCAAGGAAAATTGTTTCAAAGGATGCAAAATTAGGGATTCTTGCTACTAGAAGAGCTTCGAAACATTTGATGAATTCACATGAAAGACTTTGTGCAAACAACCTTACTTTTACATCCTCATGATCTACCTCCTCTAGTTCAATAAATCATTAAATAAATCTAAATGTTTTCAGGCTGAAGTATTTTGGGCATAATTATGAGGTAATTCATGTAATTGGGAAGGAAAATATGGAGAAAATATAGTTTCCATGGATTTAGGAAGATTTTGGGCTGACTGAACAGTATGACTAGGATTTCCAATAATTTGAATGGGGATAGTAGGAATCAAAGATTGAAATTTCTTATCATCAAACAAAACTTGATTTAAGTTGGATTCTGATTTAGATCTGAACAAAATTTGTTCAAATTTAATGTTAAAATCAAGGTCATCAATTATTTTTACTCCGTCCTTGGGTAATGATAGATTTCTGTCTAGGAAAGAAAATGAGTCAATTTCCCTTTCTTTTCTTTTATGTAAGATTTTCTCAAGATCATACATAGATGCTATAGGTTATGGATCAAGGTTTCTTCTAGTGCAGATATTTTTGGGAGCTAGGATTTATTATTAGAGTTACTTTCTTGCTACTGGTCTTATAAAATGAAGTCATCAAGGTAAATAATTTTCAGCCAATAAATATTTTTTTTATTTCTCTGTTACCCTCAGGAATCAAATCTGAAGCTTTAGTTATTCTCTCCTAGGGAAAATTTTCAATTTCATCCCCGAAAATGGTGCCAAAAGGTTAACGCTAAGTAAATTGTTAGGATGAAGAAACAATCTAAAAAGGTAACCTACAAACCAAATTTAATACTAAAATCTATCCCTTCCAATCTAGAGAGGACTCTCTCTGAGACTTGATCTCTGATAGATAGATTGTTTTTTAACTGATGGATAAGTTTAGATGATCGTGGTACTTTTTTCAAGGATTGTTGGAAAGGAGGTATGGTATCTCTTGGGATATGGAGTCAACCCCTGCAAACGAATGAAAACAATGACTGGTAGGTAGAGATTTCCAGAGGAACAAAGGCTAAATTAGGTGATAAAATTTTAGTTTTGAGTTTTATTGTGTAGGGTGGAAGAGGAAAAGAAACATGTAACAGAATCAAAGCACCATGAAAGATCAATTATGACCTAGTTAAGAAGAGAAACAAAGTTTAAATCACTTAAGTCTAAATAACCATTAGATGAATTATAAACCCTTTAACTATTAAATTTAAACATAGTAAAATGAAGATGAAAATAAGGACACAAGAAGTACTTACAAGGATAAGAATATAGACTTCATACCACCACCATTAGAATATTTTTCATAAAAAGTTCAAGACTTCTTCATTTGTATTTCTTTCACTTTCAAATAATGTTACAATAAATATAAAAATATCTATACGTCTGCCAACTCACCTTCTTTACATAAAAAATGATCAAATATATAATAGCCTATTGCCACACTAGGCTACTAGGAGTTGAACTACTGTTGCCTACAATGGTGGATCTGGTTACATTGAAAGAGAACAACTCCTAAACAACTTTACTAAAAATAGTAAATTCGTTTGACCATTTTAAATGAAAAGAAAAATCTTATATAATCATAGATATGAGCAAATTTCGAAAATGTTGTTGTTTATGAGTCATCGGGTGCATATGGAAAGCATCTCAAGTCATCCTATGCATTGTCGGACAACTCTGCCACCTTTACGTAGAAAAATGGAACTATTATTGTGCAAGTGCTACCTACAACATTTGTGTAGAAAAATCCTTTTATTGTAATTCATATATATCCAGGTGGAAACAAGTGACAGGGGACCCGTATTTTATTCAAAATTCATATGCCAATCATCTCCCACTATTCTTTATAATCATGCATGCCTACAACATTTATGTAGTGAGCACTCGCTACGCAAGTGCTATGTATGACAACTTACTAGTAAAAAAAACATCTGTGCCTAGGAAATGTTTATGTTGCCACCCTTGTGAAACCTTTATCCAATACCAAATGTATGGTTTCCATAGTTATTATGACATGAACAAAACTTAAGATGGTCACATACCCAAAAACACAAAAAGTGAAGTTTCTTCAATCATATCTCTGCTACTTCTGCAAGTAGTTCTATTCTTTTTCCATATTCCTCATTCAATTTCATCCTTTGTTTAAGATACTTGTTTTCCTTCCTTAATGTTAAGTTTTGTACCTTCAAATTTCCCACTTGCCTGAATAGGGCTGCATTTCTTTTTAATTTTTACAGGCCATTGGAAAGGGTTGCACATGCATTTTCTCTGGCTAGTTTGCATTCCTTAAAATGTTTCATGGCTCTATCATGTGATATCCTCTTTTCTTCCCTGAGTTGGATAATTTGATATTGAGCTTCCCATAACTTCTTATTAATCCATCTTATGTTCTTTTCTCCTTCTATGGGAGAAGTAGGAGGTATTTCACTTGTTGCTAGTTTTCCCTGTATCTATGAACTATTCTTCCTGGTTGAGGATCTTGTCAGAGGTGCTATGGGCTTGGCTACAACTATGGTCTCAAGGATTTTCATGAATTCCTTCTCCTTTGACCTTTCATTCTTGGGAACTTCCTTGTTTTGTGGTGTTTGTTCCTCGAAATCCTTCTTAGGTATCTTCCTTTTCGATTCTCTATTCTCTTGATAAAAATGAGCTATCACATGCTGAGTCTCTCTAAGATGTTGTTGCATTCCCATAAAACATGTGTCTTTCTCTATTTATTTACCTTTTTCTTCATCCATATCCTGAGCTACAACCACAACAAATTATGTCTACACTGTGGGTGTGGGAAGCCTTCTCGAAGTTGTCCTTGTGGTTGGTCTGCTGAGTGTTTATGTCTACTTTGTCTCATCAGTGAATTGTAGACTCCTACCCTTCTTTAAAACTGGTTGACTTGGTGATGAGCCCTCAACCTCTTTTCCTTTTCCCTTTTCTGCAACACTTCTTCCTTTTTAACCTGAGTTGTTAGAGGCCAATCTTTTAGCAGACAAAGGGGTATTTCCTTTGGGATCCAGGGAAATATTTGTTGAAGTTAAGAAGGAATCACAGTCCCTATTTAAATTTCTTATCTCCTCAAATAATAAAAAAAGTTCACCAAGGACAAATGGAATAGACTTCTCTTAAGTTGGTCATCCATGGATTGGAATTTGTCTGCTAGTTTTCCTAGGCTTCTATATAGATAAGAGGGTAAGTTTAGGGGGATTTTCCCTGTGAAATGCATGAAGATCCTTATATGGTATTGATATACCCTATCAAGCCTACCCTCACAAGTAAAATAGATTTGGATTACTCTCAACAACTTCTCATAGGGTTCCAAAAGATACTCCCTGGGGATAGTGGTACCAATATTCTTCTTTCTATACTGAGGCTTGAGGAAATCAGTATAAAACATAAGCTCCAGAGGAATATTGTTAAACCATTTCATTCCCTGTATGGGAATCTCTGTTTCAACTAATATGGTATCTTTTGATACTGGAAATGTTACCCCTACAATTATTTTATTAACACCATTAAAGTCGAGGGAAACTCCTTAGTCAGTTGCACGTTATACCCATGGATTCTTTCACAAAATCGCATACACCCAACCTTCTCAAAAGACACCCTATATGCAGGATCTGAGTTTATCAAAATCAACTCTTAGGGTTCATATCTCAACACATTTCCTCCCTTGTGTTTCTTCTTTTCCTTTGATGTCATGGATCTGTGATGTTTTCTTTGCAAGGAAAAATTCAAACTATTCAAAACAAATATGTCTTAAAAATCAGCAGGCAAACTTGCATAGAAAACTTAGAAGGTATAGGGTTTGGGCTTGAATAGGTGAAACAGATCTGTGTTTTATGAGAGGTGAAATTATGAAGGAGATAAGCTTGCATAAATGATGGGCTCAAAAAAGTTTTTTTACATAGCAAATAAGGAGAACACGGGATGCGCACCAAAAATAGAGCAACATGGTTTGTGTAGCGAATGATACCACACAGGGTTTGCGTAGCGAGGGAAATAAGCACAGTGTTTGTTTAGATAGGATGATCATTTTCATAGAAGAGGGATTTGAAGCTTTCTCGGGAGAATATGGCTTATGCATAGGTCATGAATATAGTGCAAACAAACAAAATGTGGAAAATATGCATACATGATTGGATAAGGAGTGGGTTTAAAAAGGAAAGTACTTGTCCAAATATGAAAATACCACTCAATCCAATTTAATTAACTTGCACAACATATTTGAGGAGCGTGCATATGTTTGAATCTTGCCAATAGTAGAAATGACATGGAGTGTAATGATTGTCCCTTTTCTGACCTCATTAGGTGGGATGATGAACCACGATACCTCTTTTTACATGCCTTTAATCCCTAACCTATGACTCAACTTTAACACACAATTTCCCATTTTGTGACATGATTTTAAACTTAGGGACACAAGGACCTTTACAAATATTTCAACATGATGTTCTCTTATACCCCTTGATGCTGTATTATGAGATAGACACAACACTCTTTGACTCAACCTATGACTTATCTCTCTATTGACATTCATATTACCTTTTATTTTAAAAATGACCCAAGGATTTTGAGCCATCTCATGAGACAATCCACACATCGTGACTCAATTAGGAATTTGTTGACGGGCGAAAATGAACGCTCGCCAACTGGAAGGGTGAATCTAGTTCGGGGTTGTCTAAATAACCCAAGCCGTTTGGGATGATCCACCCTAATGGGTTTAGCGGCTCCGTTGGCCAATCTAAGTCCTAGGAAAGCGAAAGAAAACTACACTAAAGGAACTAATATAAATGAAAATAACAATTAAAACAAACCAATACAAAAATATGAACTATAAATATATACAATTTACTGTCTAATACTATAATAACTCTATGAAATTTAACATTCAACTATCAACAAAATTAAATCTTAATCACAAATGTACAATATTTACAGATTACAGATTTTACATGAAAACCTGCTAAAATCTTTTGTGACTGTCTTATGACAACAAACTATTGTTTTTTTTATTTTTATGAGTTTATAAAAAAAAAAAGCAGAATGAAAACTATCTAAGCTGAACAATTAAAATAATAATTCTAACTATGAATCTGAACTAATATATCTATCTAAACTACTTAAATAACACTAATAAGCTAACCTGTAATAACACTTTCCATTTTGACCTGTGTAAAGAATCCAGTTCAGTTGTTCGATGGGAAGAAACCCGCACCGGATTCTCTGCAATCTTCTTGTAAACCATAAGCGATAGTGCTCTTCTGAATATCAATAACAGAACAAACAAGACATAAAACTAACAACAATCTTATGATTTACAAATTGTCACAATTAGATAAACATGTATGCAAAGATTTGTACAAAATGATTCATTTAATGAAGAAGAGAAATCTTTAATTCCTTAAATTGAAACAAAGTAATTGTTGTATTTTTTTTTTAAATAAGAGAGATCAGATATGGATAACACATTAACCAAGTCACATCAACCTGCAATGAATTACAATATCTAAAGTAGTCTATAATTGACTGCAAACTGATATGAATAAAACTTGAAACAAAAGTTTGATATATTGAAAGCTAAAGCTGTTACAAGACATCAACTTTCATCCCAGTTTGTATCATAAATCCATAGTCTGGTTCTATGTTAAGCCCTAATATTGGCTCATTACCCCTTAATTGGGGCATATTAGGTTAGTAATGCTATTTTATTTATGTCAGCCTTAGGCCATTAGTTGTAATTTAGATTAGTAATGTTATTTTAATTATGTCGGCTTTAGGCCATTAATTGTAATTATACCTCCTAGTATCCTATATATACCAAGGAGACATGTTCATTTTGAATCATCTTGTTCTTGAACATTTAAGTGGGGTAAAAGGAGGTTTCCCCCTCAAAGAGGCTTATTATCTGAAATTATCTCTTTTTCTGTTAAGCCCTAATATTGGCTCATTACCCCTTAATTGGGACATATTAGATTAGTAATGCTATTTTATTTATGTCAGCGTTAGGCCATTAGTTGTAATTTAGATTAGTAATGTTATTTTAATTATGTCGGCTTTAGGCCATTATTTGTAATTATACCTCCTAGTCTCCTATATATACCAAGGAG
>ML777533.1:262791-310932 GCA_009831015.1 Picea engelmannii | reverse complement strand
AAACTACCGGCTGAAGATTCCACTTGGGAAGATGAGTCTTTTATACAGAAGCATCCAGAGTTACTCAAGCATTGTGGACAACACTTGTCTCAAGGGGAGGGGCATGTTAATCCCTAATATTGGCTCATTACCCCTTAATTGGGACATATTAGATTAGTAATGTTATTTTATTTATGTCGGCCTTAGGCCATTAGTTGTAATTTAGATTAGTAATGTTATTTTAATTATGTCAGCTTTAGGCCATTAATTGTAATTATACCTCCTAGTCTCCTATATATACCAAGGAGACATTTTCATTTTGAATCATCTTGGACTTGAACATTTAAGTGGGGTAAAAGGAGGTTGCCCCCTCGAAGAGGCTTATTATCTAAAATTATCTCTTTTTCAAGGCGTTGAGTACTTTTCCTGAGGTTTTTATATGCTATATTGATGTTTGGTTCTTAACATTCTCCCAACAGTGACGATGATTCATCAACTCAAAAAATAACAAGCATGTAAATACCTTCCATAGGTTAAAACATCCCTTTGGGAATTATCAAAAATAGTTTACAAGAAATATGAGGATAATCTCCCAAGTTGCTATCCCTAACTAAAAATAACAATCTATAACAAAACTATGTCACAAAAGTATCTCCCAAACTACCACAGCATGCCCAATTGATCATTTAAATTCGTATGCACCTGAAAGTGGACAAGAATAGACAAGTTTAGAGGATATTTTATTGATAAAATTAACAAAAAATATAAATTTTAATACTAGCTACAGAATCTTATGATTCTGTAGTTGGTCTAATTTGAAAACAGAATCACTTAAAATCAATGAAATGCTAACAAAAATATATTCAAATCTTTAATTACTAATTCCAAACAAAACAAATCATTCATATCATACAAATCAAAACTCGTATGCTAATTGAGAGCAAACGAAATCATGTTTGAATCCATTTTCAATCAAAACCGGCTGTAACTGATCAAGTATATATTTTTATGCAATAGTTTATGTTAACTCAGCATTTAACAAAATTGTTGTCGAATAAAATCAAAATTAACAAGATCGTTTCAATCCAAACTAACAAAGTTGCATCAAATCTAACTTTGAATCCATCGTATTATGCAAGCGATTGTGCTAATCGAGGCATGCAACATTGCTTGCGAATCAAATCAAATAGGAATGAATTGAACCGATTTGAGACCAACACAATCGTTATGCAAAATCATATCAATCAAAACATAGCCGTGTGCGAATTTAGCAAACAAATCTTGTGTGTAGGTCGAATACAATCATAATCTGAAACAAAAATATTGATTCAATCCAAAACATAATCGTTCCTGGTAAATCGAAGTCAACAGGATTGTTTAGAAATAAACAGAACTAATTGAAATCAAACCCAATCGACTATACATACAAAATTGATTCAAAAGAAACCCAAACAGAATCGAAAACAAATTAATCATTTATACTAAACTAAGAATAATAAAATATCATTAACTAAATCATAGCTGTGTCCAAGTTTAGCGAACCAATTTCCCACTCATGATTCGTAACGAAATTATTTTCATGAAATGAAAGAAACATAATCATTTTGAATCGAAACGAACAGAGCTATTGAAAGCAAATCCAATTGGTTACATTAATCCAAACCAACTCATAAAATGAAATTAATATTGAAATTCATACCTGTGCAATCAGAAAACAACTCGGTCATGATAATTTTGAATTTACAAAGGTCGTTGTTACTTCGACGTTTCTAAAGACAATTGAACCGGTGGTTTTGTGTTTCTTCTCGTTGGTCCGTAGCCTGTCATTCTCCTTTGCCAGCACTGTCACCCATTCATCTAATGATTTGATCCTTGATTGCAACAGGGGAACGTCAGTGTAATAACGTTCTAGCCAAGCATTACATTGGATACATGGTGATTGATTTGGCTTTGGCATCACAGGTGAGTGTTTGTTCAAATTATTAGGGGTTTCCTTGTGCAGCTTGATTCTTGAGTAGTTAGGATCGTTTTTGAGGCATGGAGGTAAGTTAGAGACAAAGTCATAGGGTTCCATAGAGAATAGGCCACGAGAATAGGGATATTCCTCGGCTAGGAAACGCTCAATATCGGAGTTTGAATCTTCATTCGGCACTATTGGCTTTTGGTCGACATTTTGCTTGGGCTTGTTCCGAGCAAATATTGATATCAATCGAGCATTTTTCTTCCCCCTTCTGTTGATAGTAGTATCACTGTTGTCTTTCTTCCTCACAGGTCTTTTTACGGCCTTAATACCATCCTTAGCACACGGGTTGATCATGGCATCGGGTAGGTCCAAGTCGGGGCAATCTGAGGGTTTGACAGTGGGTAGAAGGATATGAAGTGGCACGGCCGATCCAACCAATGTTTCACTAACCACAACCTTGTCAATTTGAACCGAATCGGGAGTGGCAAATCCATTCCTTGTCAGGAAGGCTTGCCACTTATCACCACTAAGGCTCAAATGGTGGATGACAAGGACTTTGATCAAACCATGATGGAAAAGGCTGCTATCAGCCTTCTCACGTTTGAATCTTTTAGACATCTTGTAAATACTATGCAAGAGGTAATGCGGCATGTTCAAAGGGTAGCCTATAAAATTCATCAATAAACTAAGATGATACAGAAATACCAAGCCATAACAATATTCACAGGTCACAAGATGTTTAACAATTTCCAAAAGATCGTGCCACCTGGGTTTGAGAGTAGTGATAGGCATACCTCTATCACAGGAAACAATTTTCCTTGATGTGAATAATAGCGGCCATGACACCTCATTGACTTTGGAATTTTAAAACCATCTTTCCCCTGTGGCTTCCAGTCCTGTAGTTGAGCTTATAGATTCCTCATTGAGCTCGAGCTGTATGTCTCCAACCTTATCCCTATAACCGTCGAAGGTGAGGGCGAATTGTTGAGCAACCGAAAGGTTAAAACCCTCAAACCTTTGGATAAACACCAGCCAACCACCATTTTCCAAATATTTGGGAGCATTATAAAATAGCAATAGAGTTTGGCTACCATTTGGCTCTATACACACCACAGGTGCCATGGACGGAGGCACACAATGAGCAGGGTGAACGGCCGAGGGTTTGGACAGGGCATTCACAGGATCAAAAAGATCACAGGCTTACCCAAAAACTAACAGAGGTGACCCAGGATAGGGGGAAGGCATTAATTCCTGAACGTACGAGGGTGGTGGAGTTAGCTCAGCGCATGTAGAACAGTCATTTCCCAATGTACAACCGACGATGCATATAGCGATTCGAATCACCATTGCATATGTTACAAACCATGTCACTCAAACAATTAACGAAATCTATGGTAAGTTGACCCAAAAATTTGTATAAGCATAGTGTTTGCATAGTTTTAAAACCAAAACAATGATTCAAGATCAACACCAATGGTTCGATCATATCAAATATGCATCCTATGAAGTGATTAAACCAATTTTCTAACCATACCGTTAATGTGTTTTCATGAGAACAATGTGTCAAGGCAATCAATGAAAGAACACAAAACATCAAACGACCAATGTATTAGGGGCTCAATGACAGTCATTATAACATCATCACAATCTTATAAAAATGAAATCATATTGACAATTAAAAAATGCCAAATGAGTAAAGATCTTGGTATCTTGCCAACTGTATAATGATAATTAAATTGGAAACGCAATGAGCATATAGACAAGAGCGATCATAACAATCCAGTGATGATTTCAATATCACTTCGAAATCAAAGATTTCACACTTGCAGTCGTGAAAACAAGAACAAAGGCAGGTGTGCAAATGCGCGAAATAATAGTGTTGCTTTATTCCAAAGATTGCGATGAAAATCAAGGGTTGCAAAACACTGGTGTAGGCAGCTTATAAGGATAGGATAAAAATATGAATTGGCTGCCAACATAATTCCTTGGTCTTCTCATGAACAAGGCATGACTTTGAAAATTCTAAGAAAACTTTCAACCTTACCCTAAAAGTAATGATGCTAACATTTGGCTCCAATGGGGATTCTATCATTCTAGTGAGGTAGCAAAGAACAATAGACCATGTGCTTGACCATTGGGATTTATTTGACTCAAAAAGACTCTAAACTGATATACAAATTGTCTAAAAAGACTTGACAAAAATCAACTAAACTTAAAATAAACTTAGGGCCTTCACTCCATGCTTCAATTTTCTATTGATTATTGACTTCAATTGCATTATCTGAAAAATAAAATGGTTATTTACAATGAAATGGAAAGATTCAAATATTTTCAAGAAAGGTAGTGTTTGAGAAACCTTCCATTCACAGGTCCTGCACCAATGATATTTCCATTGAGCTCCTACAGCAAGTAAGCATTTCTCCCATGGTATGAAACAATCATGAATGGTCCCATCCATAGGTAATCAAACTTTCCATGCTTACCTTTATCTTCATTTCTTTCATCACACTTCTGCACCAGATCATCTACCTTAAAATCATCATCATTTGTATGTCTGTCAAAGAATCTTTTCATTTTGTGTTGATGCGATTGTGAGTTTTTGAACACTTGTTCTCTTATTTGTTGCACATGGATCAATTGGTTTATCCTTCTTTGAGCATCATTTGGCTCAGCTTCCTGTTCTTGAAGCAATTTCATCACTGGAAATCCCATTGAAGTAGGAAATATTTCCTCTATGCCATATACAATATGAAAAGGTGATGTGGAAATAGACCTCTTGGTGGTGATCTTATCGTCCCATAATGCATAAATAAGTTTCTTATGACAAGACTTTTTATTTTCTTCTAGAATCTTCTTAATAATTCTTTTCAAGATCTTGTTGGATGACTCAACCAACCCATTACCCTATGGGTAATAAGTTGTGGAATAACCAAGGGTTATGTTGTAATTATTGCAAAATTTCTCCATTCTCTTGGACTTGAATGTTTTTGCATTATCAATAATGATTTTTACTGGACAACCAAACCTAGACATAATATTGCTTTCTAGAATTTGAATGATAAAAACATAGAGGCATATTGATGCTACTCATATAGGTGTTCTAGGCATACGAGGCATTCTTCGAGATCAAAAATGTCATCTAGGAGCTTAACTTCCAGTCTAAGAGAAGGGATTTCACATTCAATAGGAAGGATAGAATCCACACCATGTACTAACTGAAAAGGAGAAAAAATGGTGGAAGTATTAATCGATGTTCAATATGCCCAAAGCGTAGGGTAAAGCATTAAATTCCTATCATGTTTTCTTTGGCTGACAGTTTTTTTCAAAATGGTCTTGAGATATTTTTTCACAGCCTCTACTTGTACATTTTCCTAGGGATAGTAAGGGGAAGAATGACCATGTTTAAACCCCAGTTTTGATGATAATTCTTTCATCATTTCATTCCGAATATGACTACCATGATTAGTGAAAATCTCCCTTGGGATTCTGAACCGGGATATAATTTGATTCAACACGAAAAAAATTTCATTATTACCATCATATTTAATAGTAGGCATGGCCTCTTCCCATTTAGTGAAGTAGTCTACATCCATGATAATATGTTGATACCCCCCAGCTGAAGTTGGGTTGCGATCCATAAAATCCACCTCCCACTTGGTGAAGGGATTGACGGTGATGACTGGGTGAATAGGGGTTGGATGTGAGAGCATATTTTGAGTGAACACCTACCAAGGGTGACACTTCTTGACCACTTTGACGCAATATTTAAAAATTGTGGGCCAAAAATAACCAGCTCACAATATTTTTTGGGTTGTCGCGAGACCGGATAGATGACCATCACATGCCCCACTATGAAATTCATTACGAATGGACTCATATTATTCATGAGTCAATAAATGATGCAATATATTATCTACACCTCGACGATACAAAGTGTCGTCGATGACAAGGTAGTTTTTAGCTTGATGTCGTATGCGTCGTCGATCGTCTCTCGATGGATGCTGAGAGAACTTCAAGGTTTGAAGATAGATGAAAATGTCTCCATACCAAGGGACCGATGAAGAGATAAGGAAAATGTGTTCATCCCTAAATGAATTGAAATGAATGATGTCCTCATCTAGTCAATGTAAGTCTGATATTAACTCAGAAAAACTAGCGATTTCTTGGATTTCATTGAAGCAAAATCAAGGTCAAACTCTTGCAAAATGACAATCCATTTATTGTATTTCACCTTATGATACGCCTATTATTTCCCCCTTATGATACTCCTATGATACAATTTCCATTAGAAACTACGATATTTTTGCAAGGAAATATATAGTGTTGTAATATTTGAACTTCGTGTATGGAAGCCAAGGCTAGATTCTAAACATGAGAGTACTTAAGTTCAGGGCCAACCAAGTTTTGACTAAGGTAGTATAAAAAATTCTCATGGATATCATCGTCCTCCTAAACTAGAACCATACCAACCATCCCTTTGGACGCGGCTATATAAAGCAAGTAAAGCAAGTAATCTCTATTGTAGTCTGGAGGCTTCAACAGAGGCATCGATACCAAGGATTTCTTAAGAGCATCGAAGGATTCATGGGATCACTCATCCTATATAAAAGAAGTGTCCTTATTCAAGAGGTGCATGAAACCCTTAGTTATATTGGCATATTTAACAATAAACTGACGTAAGAAGTTATCTTTCCCCTGTAAACCTTGAAGTTGATGAATGTTGCACAGGGGAGGAAACTGAAGTATTGTCTCAACCTTCATAGGATCCACCAAGATCCCATACTTAGAGAATAAGAATCCTAAAACAAGACCAGACTTAATGAAAAATATGCACTTTTGAGGGTTTAAATGGATGCAATAATAACCGCATCTCTCAAATACAAGTCGAATGTGAGTAGAATGATCTACTCTCTTGCGAGAGTGAGTAGTGAGATCGTCGATATAAGATTTGACAATGTTCTTAATATCGTGAAAATAAAAAGTCATGGCTCGTTGGAAGGTTTCTTCGATGTTTATAAGGCCAAAAGGAATTTTAAAGTATGAAAATGTACCCCAAGGACAAATAAATGTCTTCTTATGTCGATCCTCAGGTTTAATATGAATTTGATTGTACCCTGAAAATCCTTCCATAAAAGAAAAAATCTTGCTTCTCGCACACTCATCAAGAATCTGATCAATGAAAGGTGTCAGAAAGTTTTCTTTAGGATAACCCTTATTCAAGTCTCGATAATACATACACACATGGATGGTTCTTTTCTTTTTAGTGATGGGAATGGGGTTGGAAGCCCATTCAGTCAAGGGAATTGGGAATATAAAACCAACATTAAGCAGTTTCTCCACCTATGCATTAATAGTAGGGGCCTTCCTAGGATTGACAACTCTAATTCATTGTCGAATAGGTTTAACATCTGGGTAGGTTTTAATATCATGTTCAACAATTCGAGGGTCGATTCCTAACATCTCTTAATATGACTAAGAAAATACATCACATAATTCCTTGAATATATTGGTGTAGATCTGAATTTATTTAGATGAACAATCTGCACCGATATATACATTTTCAAATTTGTCAGGAGTTTGAGAGATCTCGATTTTGACAATAGGATAAATACTTGTCATGTTTCCTTCGACATAAAATCCATGCATATCTAGTGGAATCATGATGTGATCGACCATATAACTCAAGGTAGATCTAAAATAATCTTGTTCGATTATAACAAGTTCTGGGAGGAAGTAAGAGAGATAATGCATATCATCCCGTGGCCTATCTAGACCATTCATGGCCTCTATGATGTCTTCATCCAAAGTTAAAGTATCATCAAGGAAATAATGTGGGCAAGATGATTAGGTGTCCCAAACGAGCTGGAGAACATGATCCTCCTTGTCCATCTGCGAGGAAACAAGATCTAGGTTAGTAGTAGAGTCAAGAATAGCCTGATACGCTATCTCTACTGTTGAAAGTGGAATTTCCATTCCAATATGTGAATGAACTTCACAAGACATGGTTGGGGAAGGTAGGGTCCAAGGATCATTAAAATACAAAGTTTTGAAAGGAAGAGACCTCATTGACAAAGAGGACCTACTAGACATGGTATAGATATGATGGATTGGTTCTAGGAAATCAAAGGTACCCATAAGGGAGGAATACATTCCGACACTAATATCCTCAATTGTTCGATGAGAATTGCCGATCATGGGGATCAAAGTTCCAATTGATGCATTGGGGCTAGCATGCGCAAATTACAATTGATCAATCATCACAATTTTCCCTTCGTGAGGAAAATATAAACTATGAAAAATGGATGATAAGACTGCAGTCATAGCATACGTCCAATTAAGCCCTAGTAGTAAATTATAGTCAATGGGTGCATCAACCACCTCAACATCCACCTCCACTGTCTTTCTACCTAACTTGACCTGAAAGGTAGGAATAATGACGTGGGGATGGAAAGAATGACCATCAAATGTGGTCAACATAGTCGAAGATTGAGAAAGGGTCAGAGAGCCAATGACTTTCCAACAATTTAGGGACATCATGCATGCTACATTTCCTTCATCAACAAAAATATGTTTGATGGTAAACTTCGATTATTCCACATGTATTTGAAAGGCCACGTGGTAAGGAAAGCGAGGCATCACATCCGTGATGTCAAAATTGATAACCTTAGAGCCACACAGGTATAGAGCTCCCAACACAGATAAAAATGAATTTCTCTATGAAGGACATGTCTAGAGAACATCCAAATATGACATATCACAAGGGGTTTGACCTAGATCTTCGAAAATCAAATAATTCTGGGAAGCTCTAGAATTAGGGTTGTGGGTAGAGTGTTTTAGTACTCCTTTCAAAATACGAGGCAGAGGCTCTGGATTTTTTATCTGCAAAGGTGTTTTTGAAGAAGGGGGAGAATCTATACCTGGAACAGCCTGTGAAGAAATGTAATTGTGAGACTGAGTGGCTACATTAATCTGGGACTTGACCATATTTACACATAGATGGTCACCTTCATGTGTCGATGGGTTTTGATTCCCATTTGATACATTTCCAGCATTAGAGGAACTCGAGGCGATGTGTTGATTATGCAGAAATGAATTAGTCAACAGAATGGGTTGTTGATATAAGAGGTTCACATATTCCTCAATTTTGGGGCATAAGTGGGTAAGGTGATCACCTGTACAAAGATTACAAGGGAATTTCACCTTTCTATTTTCTTTCTTTCCCTCACCAACATTTTCGTTTGATCTATCATTGTTAACGTTGTCCTTGGTTTTATTATTATTATTATTATTATTATTATTATTATTATTATTATTATCATCATTATCATTATTATTATTCCCTCAACCCTTACGATTGTTACCACATCCTTTCCTTTTATTCCCTTCTGGTTGTTGGTTACCATTTGGGTTAGACAATGATTGTACAAAATGCACATCCACCAACTGGGTGGGAGTGGAGGACATAGAAAAATATTTTCCTAGTGCAAATTGTCTTAGAGACAACTCCTTCAACTTGTACATCACCAAGTTTGTTGACTTAGTATTTGCATAGCCTATAATTCCATCAACATGAGGCATGATATTTTGTCTAGGGTCATATTTTGACCTTGGTGCATCAGGAATAATTTTGTATAACATCCCACATTGAGCATATATGAGATCCAATTGTCGGGCTTTAAAACTATCTTCCTCTTCATATGCTACCCCATATGTAGAAATGTCCTTCAAAATATAAGGTAATAGCGACTTAAGGAACGATTCCAAGAAAAAATTTGGATGAATGTAAGCTTTGATCAACCTCTTCAGTCTATGTCACTTTTAGATGTGATCCAAGATATAGGTGGATTTTTCTTGGCAGAGGGCCAAAAAACATTCTATGTCGAAATCATAATGAACTGACAACTGGAAGTGGTTGAGAAATACTAAAACCATCTGATTAAAACTCACGTACATTCCCCCTGGTAGATCTATGTACCATTTTTCTGCAAGCCCCATAAGGGTGTGTTGAAATAGTCTGAAATGAATAGAATCATCGTTAAGGTAATTGGAAGAGCACCAAATATTAAAATTAGTCATGTGATCACCAAGATCCTCACCACTCTTTCCCTCAAATTTCAGAATATCCGAAGGAAGCTTGGTGGGGACGGGGGACCATGTTGGTTCATGATGCATCAGGTCATTCATTAATATTGACAAGTCTGGAAAATTAAGCATGACCAAAAAAGGGAGGTTGAGTTGTGGCATCTAGCCCCATGCTCCTGGGAAAGATTGATGTTGAGGAATCACAACCCATCCAGGGTTTTGATATGCACCATGGCCCTATCTAGGATTTTAATACCCCCCTCCGAACTGATTCATAAGAAGTTGGTTGGGTACCATTCTTGTAGGAATGTTATAATGAGGGTTAAAAACATTTCCCCCAAATAAAGAAGCTCTAGGTTGGGGGGTTCCCATAGTATGAAACTGACTCCCTCTGGGAGGAAATCCGGAGGATAGAGGTGGATTCATCGTACCAAAAACATTGGTCAGAATCGGTGTGGAGGAGGAAGGTGTAAAGGATGGAACATAGGTAGCAACTTATCCTCCTTATTGATTACTCCATCCAGGAGAATTAAGACTAGGATTTGACCTAGGAGGAAAATAAGTTTCACTTCCAACTATATGATTCATTTGGGGAATATGATCTCCCCAAAACGATAGTGGAATATGTAGAGGAGTCATGCCCCTAGGTCCAAAACTAGGATTAGTATTATTCACTGGAATGGAAGACAAAAATTATGATGTCATATTTGACATAGAAAAAGAGAAAGGGTTAGAGACTGAAGG
The DNA here is from genome assembly GCA_009831015.1 of Picea engelmannii. Lineage (NCBI taxonomy): Eukaryota > Viridiplantae > Streptophyta > Pinopsida > Pinales > Pinaceae > Picea > Picea engelmannii. The sequence continues at coordinate 300,164 of ML777533.1, read as the reverse complement.
AATGGAATGAGCATTGTATCCGGGTGTACCAAAAAGAGACCCAAAATAGTTTGTTACTGTGAGTTGCATAGAAACCATAGGACGGATAGGAGTAAGGATGGGGACATCCGGAACAACAACCGAAGTGGTTGAAGGAGTTGAAGGAGTCCCATTAACCGCGGTAGGTATCGGAGCATAAGGAATCCCAATATCTTTTTGAATTTACTCATTACTCATACTTGTATGATCACAAGTTTGGTAGGTGGAGGTGTGTGTACCATGATTGATAAATTTAAGCCTTTTAGAAGGAAAAGACTCAAGATGTGGTGATAACTTCAAAAACCAACAAGGCCCACGAGGAAGTTGGTCTGGCTCCACGATGACTCAATACTTGAGATATACAAAATAAATCCTAAGGCCAATTGAAAATCAAAGAGAAAACCAAAATAAACAAAAAGGCCAATATTCACACAAACAAGATATAGTAGTTGAAAATGGGCCTCCCTCACTAGAATAGCTATGCCTCACCCAAGATGGGACTCAGACTCCCTTCAAAAGATCATAGGTTTTAGAATCAGTTATAAGGGCCCTCGTGGGCTTAACTTCGCACTCGGTCAGATCCCCCTAGAGAGGTAATCCTCAATAAATCTTGTGTGTTGTTCGACCCTTATCTAACTTAGGGTACCTTCAAAATAACCCCTGCAAGTAACCTATGTGGCTACCTATGTCAAGCAACTAAATCCACCATGATATAACCAATGCACATGTGAACAGTTGTATGTCAAGTCCACCATATGGATAGGGTAACAAAGCCAAAAATATTTAAAGAATCACCTCTCACAGAGGTAAAGGTACTAGAAACACCCCCATATGGAAGGACAACTAATGAAAAATATGATGAGAAAGAAAAACCTCTCGAAAATTCAACCAAAGAAAAGTTTCCTATCACTGTGCAGGCACTCAACAGTTATGATAGAGACCGAAGAAGACTCAACAACTATCAAAACTCACCCAAAAAACACGAAACTCAACAATGAAGAAAACAATATTGATGTAGGTGACTGTTTAAGAAAAAACCACGTATGTACATGCCTTATAGAATGAAAACTCATGTATGTATGCATCTGTCAAGGGAAAAAATCTGTATATGTATTCAAACACTACCAGGTTAAGGATAAGTCCAAGAAAATCATATTCAAAATGAAAATAGGTTTTCAAGCAATCAAAAGACAAAGAAACTCAATCTAACCAAGATAAATCAAAGGAGAAAAACACTCCAAACCCCAAAAAGAAGATTCAATCCCTAGTATGGTCTCCAATTTTGTTACGAGGAAAATCACTCTATGGAAAGGGGTAAACCAAAAAAGACAGAATGATTGCAGAAATCAACTCTAATATCAAGTATGCTATATAAACAAAAATGATAACAAGACAAGATAAAGAGCCTACCTCGTCGGGATGTTCGATGAAGACCACCATTGAACACTTGACTCAAAGATTTATACCTGCAACTTGTCCTCAAGAACCAAGATACGCAAGCATATGGTGATTATGTATATTTTTATCACATATAATAACATAATCCAACAACATTCATAAAAAATATTCCCATGGAATAACAATTCAAATATTTGTGAGATATTAATTAGACAAGAAAAGAGTATTTCTATTAAAATATGATCAACAAAAGTGTATGAATGACAAACTTTTGTATCGACACATCTCAGAACCGAGAAACTAAGTCCCTTCCAGCCGGGCCTCCACCACTTCAATCCTCCACCAAAGGCAAGCTCATATAAGAGAGAAAATGAGGTTCTCCATCAAAGAGGGAATATCTTGGGGGATGAACAATGTGTTCATACTTTAAAGGACAAAGGGATGCAAACTTAATATGAAGTGAATAATTTATCCATAGTAACTTTACTCTCAAAATTTGAATTCTCTCTTTTTCCATGGTTTGGATATGACCCATTTATATCCTTCAAATGGAACTGAAGGTCCGAGTCAGAATGTTTCTAGTAAATGGAAGGTCAAGGATCATGGATATCATGATGTGACATGGAAACCTGACACAATTTTTAATTTTGAGCACCAAACTCGATGTTCATGGGTTGCAATGGTGCAACTTGTGTATACACATGTTGTATAACTGATAGGGTGCATATATGTGGAAAAATATGATGTTTGGATCTGGGAAGTGAAAAAGGGAACTTCAAGTCTGCATAGGGAAATGGAAAAGGCTTTCTGATAAAGTCGCATAGGGTGAGGCAAATCTTGCTATAACAACAGGACAACTAGAGAATTTAAAGTAGGGGAGAATGTGCTTTTAAAAGTGAAGCCCAAAAAGTGATCTTTGAAGTTGGGTAGTAATACAAAGTTAGTATCCACATTCTATGGTCCATTTGAGATATTGGATAGAATAGGGCTAGTTGCATACATGCTTGCGTTGCCTGCTTCCATGAATGTGCATAATATATTTCATGTCGCTTTTCTAAAACAATATGTACACAATCCTAGCCATGTTATTGATTGGAATTTGATTCAGGTAGAGACAAAGGAATATTTTCAGGTCCAACCAATACAAATATTGGATAGAAAAGTCAAAAAGCTTCAGAACAGATTAATAGAGCTGGTAAAAGTCTAGTGGACCTGCTACGGTCTTGAAGATGCTACCTAGGAGCATGAAGATGCCATGCGGGTAGAGTAACCACAATGTTTTGAATAATTTTTGAGATTTTGATCTTTGTTTTGGTATATGCACTGAGGATAGTGCAAAAATAAGCGGGAGGGGATGTACCACCCCAGGTTTTGAACCCGTATTAAATATTGTATTTTGTTAATTTATGAAAGGATAGAGTGCCTAAACAATTATTAAAAGGAAAATGTGCCTAGGAAATGTAATGCTTTGATCATTATTAATAATAAATACATCTTTTCCTTCCAAACAGACACAGACAAGAGTTATAGGGGGTTATGATTCCACAAGAGAGGGGGCTTGAGGGGATAAGTGTTTATTTCATATTTTTTTTATTTACCCATTATTGTGTTAATGGAGAATAACAGTTACGTGAGCTTCTTGGGAGGAAGGACAAGTGGTTCCTTGATTATAATAATTACATAAACCCATCTTTGGTCTGGGGTGGGGGTTCTCTTTCTTGTTTTTCTACTGGTTCTTCTTCTTCTCCTTCACTCATTCATTCAATTTCTCATTGTTCACACCTTTTGTTGGGATTTCACTCCATTCATTATTTCACCCACTCATCTTTCCTTACTCATGTCTTGGATTGGGAAAGGAAAACAAAATTTTGAAGAGAAACCATGATATGGATGGCTGTATATACTTTTGGAGTATTCCAGCCATAAATCAAGACCTACATGTCTAATATGCTTTGTTTTGTGCTCATTTTTACTCACAACTATGAGTCCTAAGAGTCCCAACATGGAGATTCTACACCAACTACACTGGATCCCTAGAAGGAGATGGGAAACCTAAGGGACTGCATGGTAGAGAAGGTGGTCCATTCTCTTGGGTTGTGCAGGATGGGTAGAAGAAAGATGGTGTACTTTGGATTTTTGTGGGTGCTGAGAATCCCGTGAGAGCTTGAGTGTTGATTGGTTTTGGAATCTGAGTGACACTCTGGAACCATATTTTTGGATTCATAACCCTAACTCGGGGGTGACATTGTATTTGAGACTTGGAACAATAGTGTCTATGGTTGGGTGGAACGTCCTTGGTATGTAGCCAATTGGTGTATTGTTTTAGAAAATATAAGTGATCTGTGTTATGGTTATTTACTTGTGTATATTTATTTTCATTGTGTATTTAATTATCTATGAATTTTTCATCTATAATATGCATGCTTGTTGGTTATTGTTGTGCATGTCGTATGGTCCATTTATTTTATATAAAGCATGAATCTTGATGAATGCATGTGAATATTTCATGCATCCTTGTTATTTAAAGTTAGATCATAGGTCAAATGAGTCCAGAAGGGGACTTGAAGTTAGTGTGTCCAACCTGTGGGTGGTTGGGTACATTACTTGAAGGTACATTAAAGGAAATGTTGGATAAAGGTTATATTAGGATAAGTGTATCCTCGTGGGGAGCACCAACCTTGTTTATGAAGAAGAAGGATGGTACATTGCAGTTGTGTATATACATTAGGAAGTTGAATAAGATTACCATCAAGAATGAGTATTATTTTCCTAGGATCGTTTATCTCTTCGATCATCTCAAAAGAGCTACAATTTTCTCAAAGATTGATTTAAGGTCGAGATACCACCAATTCAGGATCAAGGATGAGGAAATCCACAAGATAGCCTTTAAAATGAGGTATGGGAACTATGAGTTCATAGTGGTGCCATTTGGAATTACAAATGCACCAACCACGTTCATGTGCTTAATGAATAGTGTGCTCAATAAGTTCCTAGACATATTTATCTTGGTATTTGTGGATGGAATTTTGTTTTATTCCAAGACTAAAGAAGAGCGTGACAAACATATTAGGATGGTATTATAGGTGTGGAGATATATCAAAGGAATAATTTAGTTGGTATTCAAATTCAAATCCATTTTGACAAAAAAAGGGGCTGAGAGTGTAAGAGCCATTGATTGGGTAGAGGCCAAAAAGGAAACATTTGGGTTGTTGATGTCAAGATTAGTTTCATTGGAAAGAGAGTAGTCAACATTTTTGAAGGGGAGATGGGAGCATAGAGATGGCGTCAATGAATTACATGAGAGTTGTTGATCTATCAGAAGAGGTTCGAGCATATCACCACCATTGGATCTCTTTTGACTAGCCACAAAGAAAGGGACCAATAACATTAACCATCACCTAGGTAGAACCTGGGGGTTTGATCCTGACGATTGATGGAGGTGTCACGATCACTGTTATATCTGGATAAGTGATAGTCAGAACCAGGTGGTTAAGAGAAGGATTTTTATTTGAAGTGAGTGCACCTTGGTGACCACAAATACCTTTATAAGGTTAAACAAGGGTCATTGATCGATGGATGAGAGAGATGGGGTCTCAACCGTAGAATGTCATAGGCCCCACCTATTTTCCTTAGAAGAGTTTCAAAGAACAAGTGTTAATCATCATGCAATTTGGATGTACCAAATCGATCAGAGTCGTTGGATGTTAAGACCGGAGAGCCATCAGATCTAAAAAGTGGACTCACCCAAGTTCATCATTAGAGCTTGGGATCATAGTTGACTTATGTCTCTCATGGGTTAATTATGACTATGTGAGAGAAAGAGAACCCCGATAACAAAAAGGAAGGTCCTAAGAGATTGAAACTATTGAGGCGATGAGCCAAGTGGTAGGCACCACATCAGTTCCACATCTAATGGTTCAAATGATAAGTTTCCACGTGGAACTGGGTTGAAAAACATAGAGAGGTCATAAATCTAGATATCAGGCTCAGATTTGGGAAAGATTATAGTTATCATAAATATCTAGATGAGAAGAATCCAATCATAGGGTTCATTTCTCAAATTGTAGTAAGTCAAAGAAGAGGAAATCATGACATCCCATCAGCCTATGTGAGGGTTAGGAGGTTAGGTGTGCTACAATTGGGATGTATTGGGTTGTTTGGAATATTTACACCTTGGATAGACCTTTCTGACAGGGTATTGAGTGCCCTAAACTAATATCACATGCAAAAGTTGTTCCCTCGAGAAGTTGACATATCAAATACCCCCATTGGGGCCCAAAAATGTTTTGGCGTTTCATCTTTTGGGGTTAGGGTTTTGGATGTTTAAGGTTTTCTCATTTATTCTTTATGTTAAAAAGGCCTTTGAAGCCTCATTTTAATCATATTCTTGTTAATGAGCGTAACTAACAAATCTCTCTTCAGAGATAAGCTACCACCATTCTAGCTAGCTTGTATGCTTTGCATTTTACAGTTTTTTGTATTCCAAATATTCATTAAGAAAATCTGATTTTTATTGTATTATTGTGTTCCTTGTAATATATCTGTGTATTTCCTTGTTATATCTCTATTATATTTATGCCTTAATGTCATTCTCAAAATAATATGGATCACATATACCCATAAATTTTGTTATTACCACATCATCTTTCATGTTTGGAATATATCCACTAATTATACAAGTAACCTTATACTTGGGTTTTCCTTCATTTTGGATAGACAGTTACTCTTTAACTTTGAATCCTTCTAAACACCTTACTACTCTATTGTACTTGATTCTCCTACCTCCTTTTGAAATTTTCTTACACCCCACATATCCAAGGACCCAAAATTATTTTTTACTTCAACCATGACCACATATTTGAAGGATGGGATAGTCAAGGCATACCAAACTTCTACCACCATCAATGTTTCCAAACATTTTTCATCTCCTGCACAACACTGCTACCAACCCTCAGGATTAGGTGAGGCTTCAAATCAATTTCATGACTAATAGAAAAGGAAAAAAAGGAACATGTCCCATCTAAATCCTCGAGAAGGGGAGAACAATTAAGTCTTTCTCTCGTTACCCCTCCTATTTCATTACTTCTCACAAAAAATATCCATCAATGCATGGTACTATTCTCTCCCAAATTTGAGCATGTGAGGCATGAGTATTATCCATGGTTATTCATGATATCTCAGGATCAAAATGTTCATGGAGGCTTATATATAGGGGATATTGACTATCAGTTGATAATTTTGTTCCGAACTCTCTCACTTCACCCTAGAACTAGTGTTCACAATACATTTGGAAGTGGTTTTGTGGGGATTTTCTTTGGAGATATTGATGCCTCCACTTAGTATGAGAACCCCTTCATGGAAAACTATGGATTATTTTGTTTCTACCATTATTTCACAAAGAAGGATAATTATGTAAACCAAGGTTTATGTAAATGTGAAAAGGATATGTAGAGATACACATGAATGTGATCTATTCATCCTTACTGGTAGAAAGATCAAAAACCAAAATGTGAAATCCAACAAGGTTGGGTACAAGTTCAAGGTATAGGTTGAAAAGCTTCTATTGACTCTCTATGACTACAAGGAATAGTCAAAATCCTTTGTACCCATCCTCCAAATTAAATACTTGGAGTTGGGGTATTCTATATTTATAGTCTCAAACTGACATGTTTCTCTTGATTTGTTAGTTTTCCTCCAAAAGATATGCTCCCCATTTCCCCTGACCACCATGATCATGCAAGTGATTCTATTGAAGATGTTGGTTCTAAAACATAGGTTGAAATGTTGTTAGTTTCCATTTATGGTATTGAATTTGAATTGTGTTTGTGTATGCTTTGTCTCTTTATTCTTATATTAGGATAGTTTGTTAGGAAATTTACTTACAATATTTGGAGAAAGTTGATATGGCTATGCTTTCAAGAGAATTTTATGGACTAGTTGAAATTTTATAATGAACTTAGATAACCTTTTTTAATTCTTGTATTGAAAATTGTGTGGGAGAATTCACAATCAAAATTTTGATCAATATAAATAATAACATATTTAGGGGGGAAACATGCAAATGTGTGGTGGATCCATCATAAATTTTAGCAATGAACAACATAAGAAAATGAAGATTGACTACCTCCTTCCCATGGTTTTTATTATAAATAAAACTTGATTGATGGGAGTTTATGTAACATTCCCCATCCTAGCTGAGGTCCATTACATGAAGAATACTCATAAAAATTAAGATTTACAACTAACCAATTAATTTTTTGTAGCTTACAGCTACGAATTTCAACCAGATTTAAATATTGTCTGATAAGATTAATTTAGTGCATCCAAAACATGCTAAAATGAACATCAAATGCAACTAGTAACTCAAATTGAACAACATATAAATCAATCTTATACAAAAAGTTCACGCACAACAATTTAACTCATAAAGACAATGCATAAATAGATATAATAGTTATATCTTAATTCTGTTGTGCAACCATATGCTTGGGATGAAGGTTCCACCCAACCATAGAATTGTTTTTCTAAATCTCAACAACAAGTCACCTTCGAGTTGAGGCTAGAAATCCACGAAAGAGGGTGGTCTCTCACTATCCACTCACAACACATAAAACCCACAACCCACTAGTATTCTCTTATAGTTATCCCAATTTTCCACCAACTCTCTTTCTCCTAACCTACCCAACCCAAGGAATGTACCCTTTCACTGATATCATCCCCTAGGTAATCCCATTCAGTTATCAAGGTCTCTCTAGCATAAGTAACCATGAATCTCTCTTCTAGGAACTCAAGGGAACTCACTTCTAGGAAAACTACTAGCAACAACAACAAACGCTTGTTGTTATAGTGCAACTCACATAGGTTTTCACTCTTCAGGCATGAAAACCTGGTTCTTCATTCTTCAACTCAAAATATGCTCCAAATATGCTCCAACATATCTATAATTCACCCTTCATGGCTGCTATATCTCACAATCTCTCTTTCTTGCTTTATACTTGATGTTCATGCCCCAAAACTTAACTATCCAAAACTGTTGTAGCTACCCATACGAATTTACTCTCTTTGTCTTACTTGCTTGACTCACACACTTCCCCAAGTTGATTGTACTCATCTCCCATGCTCCAAATAACTATGGGATGTGACTTCTCACACCTACCCTCTTACATGCATTCAATTATTGTCTTTGGGGATACTCAATTAGAAAATAGAGTTTAATACAAATAATACTAAAATTCAGGAATGTAGGTGAAATTAATAGACATGGGTAATTCCCCCTTGGAACCCTCTTAGACACTCTCCTAGACCCTCCCCTCTCTTGTGGATTAATTCATCCTCAATTTCTGTCCATATCCCCTTAGTAGTTGACATCACATTTTATTAATTAAAATTTAGAAATACAATTCACATATACATCACTTGTCCATAGCCACACATTATATCTACATTATAGTTTCTCTAGTACCGCCAATGTTTTTTTAATGCAACAATCCTCCTTGTGAAAATCATGATCATGATAACATTATCATCCATTGAGACCAACATCAGTCAATTGGATCTTAACAAAGAAAACATTAATTTGTGTTTTATTATGTTGTTTTTAAGTTCAAATAGCTTGGAAATAAGATTACCAAGTTAACTTAATTTTCATGGGGTTAACACATTATAAATATCAATTGTACTATAATTTTTTTGAAAAGGATATATAATCTTCATGTAGGTTGTGCACTCTAATATAAAAGGATTTTCATATCCTACTCTATTAGAATTGCAAGCTTCCATAATGTTTTCTTCTATAGATGTTTTAGATATTGTTCACCTCCTAGTTTCACTATGAATCTCATGGGATATTGTTCTTATTTTTTCAATATTTATTTTCTTCTTGACACTAACAACAATAAAATATAGTTTTGATCTTCTACTTATGATTAATGGTCTCTTTGAAATAAACCAACTTCTTTCAAAATTCTCAAGCAGAGCACCATAGTTTTTCTTTAAAGTTGGTTACAATAATACTCTTAATGGTGATGATATTTTGAAGGAGAACCTCTTCTATTGTTGATCCAAATTTTATGAGTAGAACAAAATGACTACAGATTATTAACATGTTATTAACACAAAATAACATAGATACAGTAAAATTGGTTTTCTATTCATTAAGGAAATAAGATGAAACTGTAAAATGCAGCGGAAACAAGCTTGCCAGAATGGTGGCAACGTATATCTGAGAAGAGATGTGATGACTATGCTCATTTGTAAGAAGATAAATACAATGAGGCTTTGAAGGAATTTTTACAATAAAAAAGAATGAAAAAAACCATATACATCCAAAAACCTAACGCTAGGAGATGAAGCACCAAAACTCATGTGGGCCTCGTTTGGGTAAGTTAGTACATCAACTTCCCGGGGTCGTAACTTTTGCATACGATCTTCGTTTTAGGCGTATGATAGCCCATTAGAAAGGTATCATCAAGGATATTCATTTTTGGTGCTCAATAATGCCTTTAGATATCATTGAGAATATATATCTTGAATGACCTTCATTTAGGCCCTCAAAATGCCCCCAGAAGTTAAAACTGCTAAAAATAGTAAATTGCCAAAATTGTCAGAAAACTATTTTGAGCCAATTGGAAAAGGTGGGTGGCCACTGATATTCACCTAGATCAATACTCCATCCTTAAGAATCAATGGTATCCATTACATTGAATTCCCCCATCAGATGAGAAAATTTCTGCTAAATTTGGCCCCGGGTGAGCCACTTGCCTTGGTGCAGGAGCTGCCCTGCTTTGACAACTCGATAAAGTTGGATCCTTTGTTGTCGAGTGCCCTGTGTCCACAATTTGATCATTGGATTCCTATTGTATGCAGTCGAGGTTGAGCTCTTCTGGTGTCAGTTGCTCTGTTATGTCTGAGGTGTCCAATAATGGTGGGAAATAAGGGCAAAGGAGATCCACGTTGAACATTGGGTGCAGGCCAAGGAAAGGAGGAATGTTGAGCTCAAGAGAATTATCTCCCATGACCTTGGTGATGGTGTACGACCCATAACAGAGTGGGTGAAGCTTCTGATGGGGTCCTGTAAGGTGTTCTTTCTGCAAGTGCAACCAAACTTTGTCACCCACCTAAAACTTATGTGGCACCCAATGTTGATCATGGCACTACTTGTACTTGTCATTGGACTTCTGTAGGATATCCTGAACCTATTGGTGGATGTGTTGGATCCACTCAATGAATCGGGTGGATTTTTTAGCTTCAGTTGGAGGAGGATATGAGTCAGTCAAGGTGACCGCAAGGGGTAGTGTAACATCTATGGGACCCAATGGTTGGAATTCTAACCCCACCTTAAAGGGGCTGTGGCTGGTTGAGATATGCAGGGATCGATTGTAGCTATGTTGGACATAGGTAAGGCTCACATCCCATGTTTGAGGGTGCTTTGAATTATACATGCGAAGGATATGCACAATCATTCAATTGAAAACCTTCGTTTGGCCATCTGTTTGGGGGTGGAAGGTCGTGGATTTGGTGAGCTTGGTGTCTAGTAGTGACCAAAGGCTCGACTAGAATGTGCTAAGGAATCGATTGTCCCGATATGAGACAATGGTTTGTGGGATTCCAAAATGTACCCAAACTTGTTCAAAGAAGAGCTTGGCAATGGCCTATGTTGTGATGTTCTTCTTCTAGGCAACCATAATCGCCATCTTAGAAAAGCAACCAACAACCACAAAAACAAAGTCATTTCCTCGCTTGGTCGATGGGAGGCCCGACATGTAGTCCATTGAGATGGCTTCCGATGGCCTATCAAGAGTAGGAAGAGGGGTGTACAAGCCTTGTTTCTTAGTGGTCGGTTTGGAAATAACGTAGATAGTGCAAGACCTGATATACTTGTTGACCTCCTGTCGAAGTTTCGACCAATAGAAATGTTTATGTAGCATCGCCACTGTCTTTTCAATGCTGAAGTGTCCTGCCACCTGACTATAGTGGGATTCCCAGATCATCTTCTCTCACTCACTTTATGGAACACAGATATGGCCCAAATGACACAACAACCCATCCTAAAGATGGAAATTATCAACAACTACATTTGCACCCAACATTTGGTAGGTGGTGGTGAAGTTCGGGTCTATCTCATAGAGTTGGGGCCATCCAAAGGTCTCATGGTGATAGGATTCTAGCACTGTGGTGAGTTCCATGACTGGTGGTCTACTGAGGAAATCAATGACACGATTGGTGCTTCCTATTTTATACTTGATGTTGAGGTGGAATTGCTGCAAGTATGTGGACCACTTTTGATGGTGATCATTATGTAATTTTCCTTGTGTCTGCATAAACTGCAGTGGATTATGATCAATGTGGATGACTGTCTCCTTCCCAAGAATGTAATTTCTCCACTGGCGGTAGGATTGCATAATGAAGTACATTTATTTATTGTAAGTAGGGTACTTACAGACAACATATGATAGTGTCTCACTATGATAGGCCACAGTGTGGTCATGCTGAGTGAGAATGGTGCCCACCACATAGTCTGAAGTATATGTCTTGATCTCAAATGGTTTTTGTAGGTCTGGTAGTGAAAGTACTGGGGCTGAGCATAAGCGCTGCTTCAAATCGTTGAATGCTTGTTGTTGGGACCTTCCCCACACAAATTTCACCTTATCACCACCCCTGGTTATTTGTCTAAGGGCCCATGCAATATGGGAGAATCCCAACACAACCTATGGTAGAAATTGGCAACGCCTAAGAAGCTCCAAATCTCAGTGAACGTGGTTAGGGCTAGCCAGTCACACATGACTTGGATGTTGGTTGGATCCACATGTATGCCATGCTGATCAATTATGTAGTACAGGTAATGGACCCTGTCCATGCGAAAGGATCATTTTTCCAAGTTGGCATATAGCTTGTGTTGTCGCAGGGTGTGCAGAACCTGCTGAATATGTTGCCAGTGTTCAGCCCAAGTATTGATGTAAATGAGAATGTCATCCAGATACACCACTAAAAAATTATTGGTGAATGGTCGTAGGATATCGTCCATCATCCTCATGAAAGTGGCTAGAGCATTTTTCAAACCAAAGGGCATGACCAACCATTCAAAAAGGCCTTTCTTTGACTTGAAGGTGGTTTTCCATACATCTGGTTGTTCTATCAGGACATGGTGGTAGCCATAATTCATATCAATATTACTGAATTATTTGGCCCCCATGAGTTGATTAAGAAGGTCGTCAATTCAGGGAATTGGGTACTAGTTTCTGACTGTGATTTTATTCAGTGCTTGATAATCAATGCAGAGTAGCCAGGTTCTATATTTATTCTATACTAGCACGATTGGGATCTCTCCAGGTGATGATCTGGGATGGATGTTCCCCTTGTGAAGCAGTTCTTGGATCTGTCACTTGATCTCCTCATTCTCTAACAGAGAGTAGTGATAGACTGACCCATTGGGAAGCGATGTGTTGGGGGTTAGATCGATGGGGTGCTTGACCTGGAAGTGCAGAGGTACCCCAGTAGGTGAGGAGAAGATATATGAGTATTCTTCCATAACCTTATCTACTTTCTTCTATTGCATGGAGAGGTCGGTCGTAGAGACCCTAGATGTGGCTGTGATCTTTTTCTTATTCTGAGAGAGAATCACTAAGAAGACAAAATTCCCCATCTAAGAGATGACCTTCCTACATTTCTTATCAGAGATCAAGAAAGTAACACTAGGTAGGATTGCCTCGGGTATCCTGTACAATTTCCTATTCAAAGTAATAATAGCACTACGAGGCCTAGACTCATATACACCATGACGTTTCCATAAATAAGGTTGGCCCAAAAGAACATCACAAACTTCAAGAGGAGAAACATCACACAATACCTTGTCTTTGAAGGGCTTGATGCCATACAACAGTCAACATTGTTGGCTGATGCAGAGATCGCTTCCTTGGAGGACCCATCCAATGGTGTAGGGTTGTGGGAGCGATGTTGTCAGAAGGGCTAGCCACTTGATGACCTCTGCTGATATGAGGTTCTTTTGTCTACCTCTATCCACGATGAAGTGTAGTAGGGTTTATTTTACCCACATATGTGAATGGAAGAGGTGTTCTCCTTCTTCTGGTTCATCTAGTTCACTAGGTTGGAGCTTGGTGGTAGCAATGGTGGCACTGGGTTCCGTGTCAATGATCCATCTTCCCCTTTCTGATTCTGGCTCAGAATCTAAACCCACATCTGATTAAGAGGATTTCACTTCGTCCACCAGTGACTACTTTGAGTGAAATTCAATAGTGTTATGCCAAGGGATCTTATGGAAATTGCACCACTTCTCGGTATCTTTCTTTGTCTTTCCAGTATCCTTCTTTTCTTGTAGCTTGGATTGGTTCTCCTGATACTGTCCATATTTTCTCTGTCCTTTGTTTTATAGGTTGGGGCCACCCTTTCCTATCTTTTGTTGTGAGGGGTTCCCAGGCCCAAATTGTCATGTCCTTTGTTTGAGACTCTACTCGATTTTGAGGGCATATCGGTAGACTGTACCCAAGGATGAGATGTCCAAAAATTCCATTTCAATATTGATGTATTTATGCAGAGCGTCGGGATACTTGAGAACCATATGTCACTGAATCTTTGATACCAACTTGGTGTGCAAGGTATGAAATATATTCATGAAATCTAGCACTGCTTGGTCTCTTTCTTACCGCAGTGTGTTCCATTTGGCATACAAGTCGTTATAACTTTCGACAGGGTAGTATTGTTCCTTAATAGCATCCCTAAAGGAATCCCATGTGGCTGTGACTATAAATAATGAGGGTTCCACTATTTATTTTAGCTCACATAAAGTTTCCCACCTATCTTTTACATAGGGAATGACTTTGAGGAGAACAAAAGTAATATTTTCTCTATTCGAAAAGTTATGGACAGAAAAATACCCTTCTAGTAGATTCAACCACTTGTCTACAACAGCTATGTCTATCTGACCTTCAAATATAAGAATATCGAATTTTATTTTTACCTTGAAGGGGGTGGTGCCACTTCTTGAAGAAGATGTGTCACATGTTGGTAGTCGCCAAAGGATTTGTGTGAAACTATCCATCATCTCATTCCTTTGTTGCGTGAGGGCTTCCTCAATCAATAGTTTGAAAGGATCTCTTTTCCCATCATATTTCTTTTCTTCTACCATGAGAGGTCGCTTGGGTGTGTGAGAGATTTTTTCCTCAAGAGAAACAAGCTCAAGACCCAACTCTTTGTACTCTGACCTCGTTGGGGACATGCATTGAGATGATAAGGAGCAGACCGCTCTGATATCAATGATCCATATTTTATGAGCAGAACGAAATGAATATATATTATTAACAGGTTCCTAACATAAAATAACAGAGATACAATAAAACTAGTTTTCTATTCAATAAGGAAATAATATGAAACTATAAAATGCAGTGGAAACAAGCTTGTTGGAATGGTGGTGATGCATCTCTAAGAAGAGATGTGACACCTGTGCTCATTTAAAAGAAGATCATTACAATGAGGTTTTGAAGGAATTCTTACAATAAACAAGAATTCCAAAAACCCTATACATCCAAAAACCTAACCCTAGGAGATGAAGCGTCAAAAGTCACATGGGCCCCGTTTGGGTAAGTTAGTACATCAACTTCCTGGGGTTGTAACTTTTGCATACAATATCTGTTTTAGGTGTATGATAGCTCGTTGAAAAGGTATCATCGAGGAGATTCATTTTGGAGGACTAGTCATGCCTTCAATTATTTTTGAGAAGCTCTATCCCAAAAAACCTTCATTTAGGCCCTCAAAATGCCCCAGAAGTTAAAACTGCTAAAAATAGTAAATTGCCAAAATTGTCAAAAAACTATTTTGAGCTAGTTGGAAAAGGTGAGTAGCCACTTATATCCACCTGTATCAACTATCCCCAAATAATGGATCCAGGAAGTATCATCTTTTGTCCACCACCTTTTAAGCCCCGAATGATTTTTACTAATATTTGAACCTATGATGGAAGCCTCGCCTCTCTTTCTTCATATTAGCCAATTTATACTTGTACAGTAAGTACCATATCATATCCTTACTCTTTACAAATGGAAACCAACTTTAAAAAAAAATTAATAAAAACATATTATCATTAATTATGAGATTGTTTATTATAAAATGCTTCTAAATCTATTTGATTTTCTTTAAAAAAAATTATTTTAATTTCAAAATAATCTCTATCACCAAATTACCAACAATATAACTACTTTGATTTTCCTCATCTTCTTTGCAAGTCATGCTCATCTTTTTATAATATTAATATTTAATATTTATACTTATCTTATTCCTTTCCAAACACAATTCTATATATATTCTCTTTTTCTTTTTCCTCTCAACATCATATACCTAACTAATTTTGATTTTTGATTTGTAACTACTTCTAGCAATTATATTTTAATCTTTATTCAGAAAACATATTTTTTCTCTTCAATATATACCAAATTTGTAACTGAAAAACGCTTTTGCAGTTAGTCAATTTTTCATAGTTGAACTGAATGTTCATTCTCGAAGGAAAACCCTAAAATAATAAGATATTTATTATTTTTGGAAAAGATAATCTCATCCATAACATTCCAGTACCAATGTTATCTCCATATACACATACACAATCAACGCAATGGATCAAGGAACAAGCGTTTCAAGCACATGACTTTTTGTCCATCCAATAGCCAAATTAGATAAATTTTCAAATTTCCTTAGTTTCAAATTTCCTTTATTCCATGTAGGCTTCTCTCATTTTACCTAATTGACAATCTAATGTTTTTTCAATAAATGTAAATATTTAATATATTATATTATTTAAATTTTTTTAAGTGGTGTAATTGAAAAAAAAAGGGGAAGGAAACACCATAACAGATTGCTACAAAAGATGGTTAGAGAAGAAGACTGTGCCAACTACTCTACTTGCACTTATTTGCTGGAATATATGGTTGGAAATAAATAAAGCATTATTCAAGTAGGGGTCTCCTTCCATCTATTATGTGGTCACAAAGTCTCTTGGAGCACTAAAAAGGAACACAGGTCATCAATAATTTCCTCCATCTCTCTCTTGTATACCAACACATCAAGCATGGACTACAATGTCATGTTTTGATGAAGCAACTCAATCTAATGGCCAATAGTGTGGAACAGGGGGGTGGTGAAAACTTCAAGTTTTTTAGTTTACAGATGGGCATTCAACTCTGGAGAAGGTAGAAATACAAGGGAAAAATTATTGGGAGTATGGGAAACATTAACCTTGGCAACCCGGTTAGCTATTAGAGACATCCTAGAATTGGGAGATTCAAGAATAGTAATTGACTGGTTAAATGATAAGGGAAGTCTATAGGCCTGTGCATTAGGATGATGGAAGAATAGAATCATGGACCTTATCAAAAACTTCAGAGAAATAAGCTTCGCTCATATCTACAAAAGAATATAATAGGGATGTGGATTTACTATCCAAACAAGCTATTTAGAACCCAGAAGGAAAAATTTCATATTACACTTGGGTAGATGGAAAAGAAGGCCCCACTATGTTCATAAACTTATATTAGTGCAACTAATAAGTTCTGTTGTTTTATTTTCTTTTTAGCATGAGATGGTGACTAATAAAAAACTCCCTTCATGATAGTTGAAGGAATGCATGACAGCCTGAGTGTTGTTTATTTTTTTTTATTTTTTTTCATGGCATCTTCTTGGTAATCTGAGGTATAGGAAAACTTTTTGATGTACTATGTTTATAGCCCAGCTTTGGTTATGTCAAGCTATTGTAAAAATTATTGTAAAAATTATTTTGTGAACAAATTATATATCAATATATTGAGACATTTTTTATTGGAAAAAAATGGTATAATTTATTATAACATAGTTATTAGCTAGTAGTGAAGATAGATGAATTCAAATTAATTTATCATTATTATTAAAGTTGTGTCATTTAAAATAACATTTTGATGTTTTATAAGGGAGTATATTTTAAATGTTTTGGGATTTTGAGTTGTGTTGATGGGCAAATTTGGCATGCTGTCAAATGGAAGAATAGATCTAGTATGGGGTTTTCTAAATAACCCAAACCATTTGGTGTAACCTATTCTGATGGGTTTAATGGCTCCGTTAGCCAGCTAAAATCCTAAAAATAATAAAATAAATGAAACTAACCTAAAATCTATGATTCTAACAAATGATATATTATTGACTAATGTTTATTAAAAAAAAATGTGAATATAAACAATCTATATGTAGGTTGCAAGGTTTGCATGAAATCTTGCGAAAATGATTGTTTGATAAGGTTTCTGAATCAAATATGAACACCACTTTTTTTTCTTTTTTTTTTTAAGATATTAAACAAATAAATACTAAATGAATACAATTGAAACAGTGACACAAAAACAGTCAAATCTAATTAATGTAATCATTGTTTCATTCATAAACAACTCTAAATAAAAGAAAAGAATGGATCTATTAACCTCTAACTCATCAATCAACTAAGTTTATCTTCCTGTGTTGTATGAGCTCCTGCTTGTACTGTTTTTAAGAGAAACCTATAATGGAACAATACTAGCACTTCCATAGTACATTTAAAGAAGTATTTGATATTGGAGTAAATTGATAACAACAGAAAGACATCTAATTAAAAAATCACGTGAACTTAAGATAATGAGTATTTAAGAATGAGAGAAAACTCATATATGAATATTGATATTATCCAACATTTAACATTAAAAATAAATTCAAAAATAATCAAATGATAGATTAATCACACATAAAAAAAATGGAATAAGAAATTATGGACAACATATAACATTTAACAGTATGAAAACACCATATGATGACAAGCTAAACCTAAAATCAACCATAATAACATTTTCATAATACAACAATAATGAATGAACCAAATGGAATAAACATCATACAGGTCTAAAGTCAAAGATGAATTGCTTTCCCATATTCTTTCTCAAAATCACATACCCATATTGTAATCCTGGAAGAATTTTTGAGATAATAGACTCTTAAAGATTGAAAAAATTAATACATAAATGATAACAATTAACTATGTATTGATAAAATAGACTAAAGATAATTTAAATCAATGCATAATAAATTATTAAAAGAATTTGAAGATATTATAATGAAAATAAAACCATTTTACTCACAAGACAAAAGCCATTAAGCATACTGGAATTTGATATTGTTCTTTGAAAATACTCGTCCATTCTCCCAAATATTCCAACCATCGGTTACTCCATTTGAAAAGAAGAAAAATTTACAAAATAAATAATATACAAAAGGGAAAGGATTAAAATCCTCCTCTCAATTTCTTGGATCTCACTGGCTCTTAACTTTCTCATATATGTATACATTGAATGAATAGTCTCGGCATCACTATTAATTTTCACCACCTGAAATTTTCTTCGTAAAGAGACACAAATATCTCTCAAATCATGCATTTGTTTAGGAAAATATCTACATGGACGGTAAACGGGTCCATTTGGAAAATGGGTTTTCAACCGTTTTTTTAAATTCCTCATGGTTTGGCTGCAATCAGTCATGAAAAATCGCCTATATGATCTTGATGTCTTTCCAAATTTTATCTGTTGTTGCTCATAAAATTACTTGTAGCAATCCAATATTATTTTTGGATCAATCACCTTGAACATATTTGGATAATAAAATCAAGCCATGATCAGATCCATACCAAATAACTGATAATATAAACCTGTGAAACAAAAAGAAACCTAAATTAATAACCTAAAAATTGTAAATAAAACAAAATCTAGAACAATAAAATAAAAAATGAATTTAAACTAACTATAAGTTCTAAACAAACATTGTTTATAATTTCCTTTCAAATATGATCTTAAAATTCTAGAAGCTTCAAGTTAATGGAGAAGAGAAAAATATCAATTTTGGTTTGTTTACAAAATCAAACAAATGATAGATAATTATTTTTTATTATTATTATTACTTTTATTTTGAAATGAGATGCAAAATGAAAAAAAAAATTAATTAATTAATATCACCAAATGATTTTATGAAAATGAAAAACCAACCAAGATATTATTTGATGAACTATTAAACACATTATTCAAAATAGTCAAACTTGCTAATGAGCAAAAGAAAGAACACATAATCATAATTTAAACGAAAGTAAACAGTTGATAAAAATTAACGTTTTTGTTTAAATTGAGATTTCTATGCTTGTTTCTAAATTTTGACATATACTCTAGTAATGAATGTCTCATACTATAGTAAATGTCTTAATTTTGTCTCAAAGAAATCCAAGGTATGGAACTATTTGAAAATGTTGATTCTGTAGCTCATCATAATTATCGAGATTATAACGGGGGCCCTTTAAATTTTGTAAACATTTAAAAGGAGTTATTGGGGCCCAACAAATGGCGACTTACTGGGCAAAGCAATTATCTCTGATTTGGTAAGATTTCATCTTAGGAAGAAAAGAATAAGACTTAAAAAAAGATTTAAGCTCCCTGAAATAAATTCACTTTGAGACCATATAGTATTAGGATAAGCTCAATGTTATAACCAGACGATAGAATTTTCTTTGCAGGGGATTATAAATTGAAACAATGTCTTAATCAAAGGGTCATGATGTTTATAAAATAACTTCAATACCTTTGACAAAGCTACTTCTACCAGCAGGCATTCATAGCCTCGACAGGGATGTCATTTAACCCACTCAAATGCTTTAATCCCATCCAATAGTTGTATCCACATGATGTATACTTCCATAAAAGTTAATTTAAAAACATATAATTGCTACCTCTCGACCCGACATTGCTTCACTGCCAGCAGGCCTGTTCAGTACCCCGATGAAGTTGTCTTGGTATCATGTGTGCATTTACCCGCTGCCAGCGAGCCCGTTCAGTACCTCGACAGGTCTACACACACTTCCCACACTTAAGTGCTTCCAACCCTCCTTTGCCACTTTTAAATAATAATACAATTATAGATTTCTTGATGACAAAGAGAGTGGGGTGATACTAGAGGTTAATTGCAATACAGGTGAATAGTTGATCATGTTTATTTATTTTCTTTCAAAAATGGAATTTTTATCATGGTTTAGAGATTTTAGATTTCCTTTAAGAAATCTTCTAGAGAATGGGAAAGCACTTAAAAGTGATTCCTTAAGAATATGGACGGCGTAAAAAGTTTAAAGATCATCGTAATTCTCAAAGATTTAAACCACATCTCTAGTGTAATACTCTAGCAAAGACAATTTGAGGACAAAATGAAAGTGACAATTGACTTAAAAATCAATTGTATGAGCTATATCTTAATATCATGACCTTTTGAATTATTTCAAATTGCTTGAAAAACACAAGTCTTAAAATGAATGCTTCCTTCAACAATCGCTCTTTGATCATAAATATATTGATTCAAAAAGATAGATAAGAAAAGAAACACATTCAAATCAATCAAAGAAAACAAAAAACATAAAGCAAACCAAATCAAATTTTATTAATGGGATTCAAAATCGAAAGTACACAAAATCAAAACAACAAAATAAAAATTTTCAGGATACGATTTTTGCCAAAGATAAACTTGAGATTTTGGATCCACTAGCATCTCACTATAAAATAAAGGAAGAACTAAATGATATAAAATATCATGTGCAAGTAAGTTATTTTCTTAAGATAGTTATGCATGAGATGTTACTTAGACCAAGCATTATTATTAAAAATAAAAGAAACTAAAAGAAAATAGAAAAATCCTTATTAAAATGAGTGTAGTCCTACTCGTGGCACCTTGGGTCAGGGTTGAATTGATAGTTCAAATTTACTTATCTATTCACTTTCCATTTAAAATTTTCATGATGATATTGCATTTTTTAAAAGAAATATTCAACGAAAAGAAAAGAGAAAAATATTTAAAGTGGACTTCCTTGACAACATTTATATTATGGTTCTCTTGGTGTACCCACTTGTGTTCATAATTGCATTATTACACAAAGAAATATTGAGAAATAAAACTAAAGGAAACCTACTCCCAAACCTACTCTAAACTACCATATAGATCAAAACGCTAAGTAAAATCGTGTTTTCAGTGCAGCCACAAGAGCATCTTCAATCTTGCACAACATAGAAAATTGAAAATTAGAATAAAAGAATGTAGTATTTCCAGATGCAAAAGAAATATGTCATGCTTACCTCCTCTATATTCATTTAAAAACAAAACAAACACGACCTTACCATTCTTTTGAAACTTCTTGATGTACGAATCCTCCAACCATTCTTCAATCTTGTCGTGATATGGGTCATAATGGCATGGAAGAGTGTAAGTAAGTTTGGAAAACTTGTCATTATTATAGGGACCTAACATAACCATCAACCAAGGCTGAAGTGCCCCATCCTCCTGATAATTCTCCAAGTGTTCATAAATTTCTTCACATGAAGGATCTAAGAGAATCAATTTATGCTTACTTCCTAGATATTTAGGTGAAAACAAAGCAAACACAACTTTATCTTTATTATGAAGATTTTTCATATACGAATCTTCAAGCCATTCTAAGATCCTATCACAAAAATTAGGATGAAAATTATGAATTTGATTAAATGGATATATCAACAGGGAACATCTCATAAGAGGATTCATGACATCAGTTAGATTATTGGTTTGAATGCTTCATTTGATGAGATTGATCATTTCAAAATGTGAAGCATAAACATTAAAATTTGAACTAATCAAAGAACGAATATGCAATGTGGAATATTTGATCTCCATAAGGATGAGTGCATTGTCTTTTTCAAAAATAAATTGTGTAAAATTATCTTGCAACATGTCATTTTTCCATTCGAGTGATGAAAGTGAAAGAGCATCAAATCTGACTTGATAAATGTTATGTTTGTAATTAATTTCACCAAATATTAGCATATCGAAAAGATCTGATTATGATGGAAAAGAGTAAGATACCATGGGTAAAGTATCATGTCCACCAGAATCTAAGAAGAGATCGGGATATAAAGAGTAAAATGAATCAGAAACAAACACATGAAAAGAATCTCTTGAGCTGTGATATTTAGCAATGATATTCTCAAGACATTCTCCTTCACTTTCCTGAAAACTTTCACTCTATTTTGGTGATAAATTCTTCAACATAATATGATCATCTAAATTTGTCTCTTGTATGATAGATAATTCAAAACTTTCATGAAAAACATCTAATCTTTCCTATGGATAAGGTATGATTTGTAGATGAGGGTTTAAAGTTTCTTCTTCCAATTGTAGATCTACATCTCTAATCAGTTTCATTGGAATGTTAGAATGCTTAAGATCATTTTCATCACCTAAGTGTTCTTTAACAACTGAATTTAAGTATTGATTAGAGAAAGAGTTAGAAGAATATGAACATTCACCTTGACCCAACATCAAATCTTCTTCCACGATGGTCAAGGACTGATTATACAATGATTCAGAGGAAAAACCAATTTGATTATCAGTAAGAACATTTTCAATAGATTCTACCTCCCTTACTTGTTCAAAAATTTTGGATGGATTCCTTTCATCCTCCGAACAAAATTCTTCTCGCAATTGAGTGGTAGGATTTGCAATCGATTCATCATTTTCTATTGAATGTGACTAGATGAAAGGGATGGAAGCATCATAGAGAAGATTTAGTACAAATGACATGTCATCAAGATTAAATTTATAGAGAACATGGTGGATTCTTGTTGAAAATTATTATGGAGATGAATTGTCATTGATTAGTAAAGTTTGAAATTCTTCACATAATTGATCATAATCATAGTTTTCAAAAGCATCTAAAAAATAATCTACAAACCGAAACCAATCAATAATGTGATATGCTTGAAAAGACTCAAACTAATGTTTAATCCGACCCCTGAAAGTAAAAGAAAACAATCTGCACAAAACCTTTAAATCATAAATATCATGCTTGATGCATTTACACCAAAACTTGTTAATATGCTCTTTTGCAGATATATTCCCCCCACCATCAAATGTGAGTTTGGACAAGAGAGAGACTGTCTTCTTGGGAATATCAGGTAATGAGAAGTGGAAAGCATGTTCCAACACAGTAATTTGGGGAGCCATGGGAAATTAATTAAATTCGAAACAAAGACTCCTATAAGGTCAATTTGTCAGTCTGGCGTGCCTTCTAGTTCATTTCAAGATGACATAGAAGAAAATTTTATAAATCTGTAATTATGAAAGACTAAGGGTTAAAACATTTAATCATTAAATTTACCTTGGCCCTCCTTCTAGCGCCATTTGTTGATGGGAAAATTTGACATGCCATCAACTGGAAGAATAGATCCGGTCCAGGGTTGTCTAAATAACCCAAGCCATTTGGTGTAACATATTCTGAAGAGTTTAATGGCTCTGTTAGCCAACTAAAGTCCTAAAAATAATAAAAGAATGAAACTAACCTAAAATCAATGATTCTAATGAATGATATATTACTGATTAATGTTTATTAAAAAGAAATTTGAATATAAACAATCTATATACAGGTTACAAGGTTTGCATGAAATCTTGTGAAAATGATTGTTCGATAAGGTTTTTGAATCAAATATGAACAACACTTTTTTTTTTTCAAAGATATTAAACAAATAAATACTAAATGAATACGATTGAAACAATGACACAAAAATGGTCAAAGCTAATTAATCTAATCATTGTTTCATTCATAAACAACTCTAAATAAAATAAAAGAATGCATCTACTAACCTCTAACTAATCAATCAACTAAGTTTATCTTCTTGTGTTGTATGAGCTGAAACCTATAACAGAACAATACTAGCACTTCTAGAATACATTCAAAGAAGTATTTGATATTGGAGTAAATTGATAACAACATAAAGACATCTAATTAAAAAATCATGTGATCTTAAGATGATGACTATTTAAGAATGAGAGAAGACTCAGATCTGAATATTGATATTATCCAACATTTAACATTAAGAATAAATTCAAAAATAATCAAATGATAGATCAATCACACATAAAAAATGGAATAAGAAATTATGAACAACATATAACATTTAACAGTATAAAAACACCATATGGTGACAAGCTAAAGCTAAAATCAACCATAATAACACTTTCATAATACAACAATAATAAAAAAACAAAATCGAATAAGCATCACACAGGTCTAAAGCCAAAGATGAATTGTTTTTCCATATTCTTTCTCAAAATTACATGCCCATATTGTAGTCCTGGAAGAATTTTTAGGATTATAGACTCTTAAAAATTAAAAAAATTAATACATAAATGATAACAATTAACCATGTATTGATAAAATAGACTAAAGCTAATTTAAATCAATGCATAATCAATTATTAAAATATTATGAATATATTATAATGAAAATAAAATCATTTTACTCACAGGACAAAAACCATTAAGTAACCTGAAATTTCATATTCTTCTTTGAAAATACTCGTCTATTCTCCTAAAGATTCCAACCATTCGTTACTCCATTTGAAAATAAGAAAAGTTTACAAAATAAATAATATACAAAAGAGAAAGGATTAAAATCCTCCTCTCAATTTCTTAGATATCACTGACTCTAGACCTTTTCATATATTTATACAATGAATGAATAGTCTGAGCGTCACTATTAATTTCCACCACCTGAAATTGTCCTCGTAAAAAGACACACATATCTCTCAAATCGTGCATTTGTTTGGGAAAATCCATAAGCAAAAGGTAAACGGGTCCATTTGGGAAATGGGTTTTGAACCGTTTCTTCAAATCCATCACGGTTTGGCGCAAAATCGTCTATCTGATCTTAACGTCTTTCCAAATTTTATTTGTTGTTTCTCATAAAATTATTTGTAGCAATCCAATATTATTTTTGGATCAATCATCTTGAACGTATTTGGATAATAAAATCAAGCCATGATTAGATCCATACCAAATAACTGATAATAGAAACCTGTGAAACAAAAAGAAACCTAAATTAATAACCTAAAAATTGTGAATAAAACAAAATCTAGAACAATAAAATAAAAAATGAATTTAAACTAACTATAATTTATAAACAAACATTGTTTATAATTTCCTTTCAAATATGATCTTAAAATTCCAGAAACTTAAGTTAATGGAGAAGAGAAAAATATTAATTTTATCTTTTTTTACAAAATCAAACAAATGATAGATAATTCTTTATTATTATTATTATTATTTTTATTTTGAAATGAGATGCAAAATCAAAAAAGAATTTAATTAATTAATATCACCAAATGATTTTATGAAAATAAGAAACCAATCAAGATATTATTTGATGAACTATTGAACACATTATTCAAAATAGTCAAACTTGCTAATGAGCAAAAGAAAGAACACATAATCATAATTTAAACGAAAGTAAACAGTTGATAAAAATTAATGTTTTTGTTTAAATCGAGATTTTTATGCTCGTTTCTAAATTTTGACATATATTCTTGTAATGAATGTCTCATACTATAGTAAATGTCTTAAGTTTGTCTCAAAGCAAGCCAAGGTATGGAACTATTTAAAAATGTTGATTTTGTAGCTCATCATAATTATCAAGATTCTAATGAGGCCCCCTTGAATTTTGTAAACATTTAGGGAGAATTGTTGGGGCCCAATAAGTTGTTAACTTGTTTTCTTCTCTCTAAAAAAATAAACTCTTAATTAAAAACAATTTTATATATTACTCCAAAACCAATAAAATCATATTCTTTATAATAACATTTAACCTTAATCATACATAAAATTATATATAATTTCAATTACAATTTAATCTCTTACCAAAAAATATCTTAATTTAATATACTTCATTATTATAAAAACAAAGTGATTATTTTTAAAAATTATTTGCCACTTCAATGAAATATACCTCTACCACCTCTACCACTAGTGAAGTATATTAAAAAATATGAAAAAAGGTTACATTTTCCATTAAGCGTAAGATTCTTTACCACTATAAAAGTATACTTCAACATACTTAATTGTAGTGGTAGAGAATCTTACTCTTAAAACATGTTTATATAATTAATATTTTTCCAACAATCAAGTTTTAATATTCTCAAAACTTATCATTCGACTTCATTGAAAATGTAACAGAAAATTATACTCTCTTAATATACCTCATTTTAGTGGTAGAGAATCTTATTCCTAAAATACTTTTAAATATAGTTATACCATTAATATGTTTTTTCAACAATGCGTTGGAAAGTGTATTATTTTGATATTTATATTCTATTTTGATAACATCTACATGATTTTTTTTTTTTGGTTTCTGGTTTCCTTTTTTGATAATTTTATGTTGTCACTAACATATCCAATTCCACGTTTGACATGCATTTTCGAGGTTCTTAAGTGTGATGGTGAATGATACTAAATAAATTGACCATCACGTGTAAACTGAAAAATAAATAAAAATAAGTTATATGTGCATCTCAAACATAAATAAAGTTGAAATAAATAATGAATAAATTGCATGTAAAGTAATTTAAAATTAAAATATAGCAATGTTTGTATTGTATGCATATACTTTATACAATACTTTGATAGATAAGAGAAAGACAATTAATCTATGTTGTGTTATGTTATTTTCTTATATAAAAGTTACGAGTTATGTTATTTTCTTATATAAAAGTTATGAGATCAAAATTTAGTGGTTAAAAGTGTTTTTATGTTTGTAATTTAAATTTTCATTGCATCGTTGATATGTGGAGTTGGCATCTCAAGTGTGCATATAGAGTGTTAAATGTGTACATGGTTTGTTATGGACATTATGTATAAAGCTAAAAATATTAGTTGAATATCAATAAGATTAACTATAGAAAAGAAAATACAAGAGAAAATAAGATTAACTATGTATAATTATAACATTTATATTGAAAAATTTTAAAGAATGAGTAATGTTTGGAGAAATCCTATATAAATAGAGCTCCAATTACAATAACATCACTTGACAATCATTGCATAAATTTCTAGCTATATATATATAGTTTTTTAGTGAAAAAAATCTAACTTCTGGTCCTATTATTAATGAGTACCCACTTGGTGGGCCTTATTTTATAATCATGACCCTTTTACATTATGTAACCATCCACTAACTATTTAATGAGATTTATTTAAATTTTATGGTCTCATACAATAATGATCTATATTATAAGTATCCTGTAAGGGACCAAATAGTAATATTCATAGCAAGAGCACAAATATTATCAAAATATTTAGTATAAAGAAATAGAACAATGAGCACAATACAATATGGTCCAAGATATGATACCTTTATTAATCTGGAAAGCACTATTCACTTTCTTTTTTGAGGAGGGAACCTCCAATAGACCATATCTCAAGTAACAGATGATTCCACTAGACAACTTTTACAATGCTTTCTATCTATACATATACTACTATCTTCTTAATAACATTCTAGAGGAAGAACCTTCTAATAAGTCTTCCTACAAAAGTTGTGTTCACAATATTACATAGGCCTTATTTACTAACAGTGACATTTATTACATAAAAATACATAATATTATATCTACGTAAGGGTTTAGGGAGGTTAGGACCCTAACATGCCCTTCACCTTAAAGAAAATCATTGTCCTCAAGGATGGTGACGTGGGAATTTCTACATAATGGTGGTTGACTCCCACGTGGAATCTTCAATTTGTGTATCCTTCGACTATATTAAAACATCATGAATGGTGCACTGATGGAGATGATGCTCATGTTGGTCCATGATGGCTTCTGGTTGAAACCAAATGAAACCTTCTTCATCGACTTCAGGGAGACTAGTTTGAATCTAACACTTGCATCCAATAACTTTCTTTAAACATGAGACATGAAAAATTGGATGGAGCTTAGGGTGTCTAGGAAGGGATGATTTGTAATCCACAATACCAATGAACTTGATTATTGTATAAGACCACAAAAATTTAGAGCAAGCTTCTAGAAGTGGTTTGCATTGAGGGATTTTTTCTTATATGATTGTAGATGAAGAAAATCTTGATCCCCTTTAGAACTAAGGTTCATTACTACACGAAAAACCCATAAATTAAAATTTTTAAAGATAACTAATTTCTTGTAGCTTACCAACTATAAATTACAACCCGATTTAACTAGTGTCTATTACCATTATTTAAATGTATCTATAGCATGCTAAAAACAATATGGATGCAACTTAAATAACTCAACAAAGAAACATATAAATCCTTTTGAAGCATAGAGTGGATGCACAACAATTTAACTCATAAATACAATACATAAACATATAAAACACTTATCTTTTAATTTAGTTGTGCAACCAGTTGCCTGGGACGAAAGTTCCACCGAACTATAGACTTGTTGTTCTAAGTGTCAATAGAAAGTCACCCCTAAGTTGGGGCTAGAAATCCACAAATTAGAGTGGTCTCTCATTATCCACTCACAGCTCAGAAAAACCACAATCCATTGGTATTCTCCTACATCTATCTCGACTTTCCACCACGTGGGATTCACCTTATTGACCAATATCTTATCACATTCATTCATAAAGGGGTTATTTTAATTATGAAAAATAGAGTCAATATATTGTAGGTATTGTGGGGGGGGATGTAGGGTACCGGGGGGGGTTATAGGTATTAGGGGGTATAAAATGGGGTATTTGGTCAAAATACGAAATATCTAGTAAAAAAAAAGGTTTTTTATCTAGTGGGCCTTATTTTATAATCATGACCCTTTTACATTATGTAACCATCCACTAACTATCTAATGAGCCTTATTTAAATATTATCCTCTCATACAATAATTACCTATATTATAAGTATCATGTAAGGGACCAAATAGTAATATTCATAGCAAGAGCACAAACATTATCAAAATACTTAGTATAAAGAAATAGAACAATGAGCACAATACAATATGGGCAAAGATATGATATAAATTATGAAGATAATTATACATGTTTTGGGTCGAAATGCCTATGTATATAAGATTGAGTTGGATTTCCTGTGTGGATTAAAGATAGAGGGCCTAGATTTGTAATGTTAATAACATTGGAATGGTGTTATGCACTGAGGATAGTGCCAACATAAGGGGAGGGGGATGTAACATCTCGGTTCTAACCATTATGAACAATAATGTATTATGTAAATGTGACTTAGGTTGGTGAGGCGGTAAACCTGAAAAGGGGCCAGCATGCCTAGGGAATGTAATACATCTATATACATTAATAAAATACATCGTTGGATGCAAGACAAATAAGGAAAAAATAGATAGGGGCTATGATTCCACGAGAGAGGGGGATTGAGAGGATAATTCTTTTTATTATTATTTTATTTACCCATGAATGATTTTATAGAGAAAAGGGGTTACATGACCTTCTTGGGAGGGAGGACATGTGGATCTTTTCTTCATGTAATTATATAAACATCCCTTGGGGGATGTTTTGGGGGTCTTCTTCTCCCTGGTTCTTGTTCTTCTTCTTCTCCTTCCTTTTTCCTCACTCATTCTAGTTATTTATTGTTTTCTTGGGATGAGCATGGAAACAAATGGTTGGAATAGGAAATCCATTGCTAAATGGATTTAATATAATTTACTGATCATTCCAAGAGGGAATGGATGCCTGTGTGCATGATCTTGATGAAAGTTCGTATAGAATTGTCCACAACTAAGAATCGTTGGAGTTTCCAGTAGGGATATTTTCTTACCAGTAGCACTAGAGCCCTATAGAGAAGTGGGACAGCCTGAGGGATTGTAGGTCAGAGAAAGGTGTTCATTTCTTTGGGTTGTGCAGGATGAGGGGGAAAGAGAGATGGAAATTCAGATTTGTTGTGAGGTTGGGAAACCTAAGCGATAGTTAGCCAACGGTTGTGTGTTTTTAGATTTGGCCTAGGACCCATCCTTGTGGATTCATAGCCATGGCTCAGGGTGGCTTGTTGTTGAGATTAAAATAAAAGCAATGTTTATGGTGATTTGAATTGAGATAAGTCACTATGAAGTGAGTCCCTAGATTGCAACGTGCCTCACTTGTGGGTGGTTGGGTGTGTTGTAGTTGAATCAGTGTGGCACAACCCTTCTTGTGGGTGGGTGAGTAAGTTACATGGTGGAGAAATATAAGAAGATAGCCAATTTCAAATCATCAAGGCACAATATGTGGATCTAGAGAAAAATGGATCCAAAGAAAGAGTGGTTGTAGATGAGATATTGTGTCATAACAGAGGAAGTGAAATGGGCAATGAAAGACTGGCAGGAGCAATGAAAGGTTCCAGTGGAGCCAACAAAAGACAAGAAAACATCATAAGCAAGATCCTCATAAAATAAGAGTACCCTAGAAGGAAATACAAGAAGAGAAGCAGAGCACATGAAGAAGACAGGGGGGAGCAGAGGAACAAGAACACTTAGACAGAAAAAGGGTATCTGCAAGCCTGCCACATAGAAGAAGAGCCGTGCAGATTCCACTAATGGAGAGACACATAGGGAAGATAACATCCATGTGCAAGAGGAACATGCAGGGGGGGACATACCAGAGACAAATACTCTAATCACAACAGAGAAAACATAGTCACTTGGGTGAGAAAAATCACAACACTTGCATGTTTAGATAGGCCTGCTAAACAAAACAAAAGTATGTGTGTGGTTTAGATAAACCAAACACACATGAAAACAAAGAAATTCAACTAAAAAAACTAATAAATAGATGTTAGAAATATTGAGAAACTTAGAACCATGAAAATCAAACAATGACCAACATATTACTACCAATGGATCAATAGATTAGTAGGAAAAACACCATAGAGAAAGGAAGGGACTTATGAGTCCCATCTTCCTCCTTGGGAGGGATCTTGAGTTCCCTAATTGAAAGGTCTTCTCTCCTTAAAATGGAAGAAATGAAAAATGGTGAAGAAAAAGAATGCCTATTCCCTGAAGAGGTGAGTGGAATGGCCTATTGCCATGGTGATTGAAGGCTTCAAAGAGAAAAGAGGATTCTCAAAGAATCATTCTTGCAACATAACAATACCTTGAATATATTTTTTTCTTAGCACACCCATGGCTCTTATTTATAGCATCCATTCATGGAAAAATGTAATTGGTTCATAGTGTGAAGAAGGGGCCTTTTAGGGCACTCTCTATCCCTTGACCAACCTCCAAGCTAGATTTCTCTCAGATATGAGTGTCAAATCGCGTTAGGGGTCAGACTAGAAGTGGTTGAGGGGCCAACAAGATTCATAAATGCATCATTCATGGAAGTGCACAGATTTTCCCGTAGACAGTCACTCATTTTGCACATAGTGTGTGTTGAAGGATTTGTTGGCCCACACATATTGTGCACTGTGCGCGCACCTCTTTTGGTGAATTTGCACACTTTCGTTTTTGACCCAATTATATAGTTTTTTTCCTTCTGGATGCATTTTTGGTGTTGTATGTGGAATAATTGTTGAGCAATTGATATTTTTCCTTAACCATTGTGTGCAATGTTGCAGACGATTTTTCAATGATAACACCACCCAAGAGAACTATTTTATAGTCAATAGGAGCACAGAAGAAAATAAAGGTGCATAAGTAGGTCCCCCAATATACAATAACATAAGATGATGTGGAATTAGTTTCGTAAAGAGTACAATACTGCACCGCAGAATCATATGAAGATGCAGAAAAACAAAGAGAGAAGATAATGCAAGAACTGAAAGAAGTCAAGAAAGTCTTGGAATAGATACAATTTACCTAGGTGCAACACAAAGGGAAAACACACACAAAAAAAAAAACTCATGACCAACACATTCCAGTGTAGAGTGAAGAGGATACAATACAAATAATGACATTGGCAAGTGAAAACTTTAGCATTCATAAAGACATGCTACAAATGGATGAAGGCATGGCATTGAAAAAGGTCAAGGACATAGAATAGATGGAATTGGTATTGAATAAGGTACCAACCAAAGTGATATATAATTTGTAGATAAGTGTCGCACAAGAAGTAAAATTGAGAGCTAGGATAGATGAAACAAACTTGGAGACAACCAAGGAAGAGAAGGAGGTGCTAGAGACAGTTCTCAAAGAAGTGCAGATCAAACATGAGGAAGAAAAAAAATGCGTAGACAAACTAGATAAAATACTTGAGGAAGTCTTGCAAATAATCCCAGGCAATGCACTAGCAGGAGAACTAATCCAAGTAGATAATGGTGGCCACCCACCTATTCCAACTAGCTCCTCGTGTTTGTTTTTGTTCAACACGTCTTTCTGTACTACTTTATAATTGTGATTTCTACACTTCTGGGGTTGTATGAAGCCTCACACATTCTCTAGGTCGATACGGGTGGCCTCTCACCTAAGCCAACTGGATTATTTTGTATGTTTTGATGTCATCACATATTGTTGTAATTTCAGGGATGTTTTGGGGCCCTAAACGTTGCTTTTTTGGCTTGCCATAGTCAAAATGTAGACAGAGTCAGAGTCTGATAGTAGACTGTGTAGTTCTCTAAAATACCTTTCCAACAGGCGATCACACGCCTAAAAAAAATGTTGTATGCAAAATTTATGACCCTAGGAAGTTGAGGTATTAAATTACACCAACTTACCCATAGGGCCCACATGACTTTTGGCATTTCACCTTATAGGGTTAGGTTTTTGGATGTCTAGGGTTTTGGAATTCATGAATAATATGAAAAGGGCCTATGGAGCCTCATTGTAATCCATTTTGTTCAAACGAATGCACATAGCATCCACATCTCTTCTCAAAGATAGATACCACCATTTGAGCAAGTTTTAGTTCTGCAGTTTTACAGTTTCATCCTATTTCATTATTTAATAGAAGATATTGTTCACTGGATATTTGTGTTATTCTTATCTCGGTGTTTTTTGTATTCATTTTGTTAATCATTTCGTTCTGCTCCTAAATCTGGATCAAGAAATCAATGCGGAATAAAATATAAATAGGATAGTGCATATGATGGAGGGGTATAAATAAGAGATAGTAGAATTGTTTTGGAAACTGACAACAACCACCCCTCCAGAAATCTGATCAGATAGGAAGAAACAAGAAACAAAACACACATATAATGTTGCGCTAGAAGTAAAAGAAGTAGTAGAGCTCTACGAAAGGACCACGAAGATCTAGATAATCCTGGTAGAAGATGAAGGGATCCATTGGTTGGATAAGAGGGAAGAAAAGAAGAATGTCACAGTACATGATTTGAAGCAAAGATAAAAGACGATGAGTATTTTAGACCATAGATGATTTTAGGGGATAAATTTCTCTCATGGGCTAATTTTCCATGGTTTTTCCAAAAACGAGATTCGCTATTTGAAAAATTATTCACCCAAATTATATAGGATAAAATTATTTTACCTTAAAAATTGCCAAAATTTTATAAAAACTATATAAAATCCGTAGAAATTTGGATATTTTTACAAAAATGTTGCCAAACATTTATAGTTGGCATATGAAGGATAAGTAGGATTCGCCAAGGTTTCTACATTTTAAAATACATTTCCATCCTTAAAATCATCCATGTTTTAGACATGCTAAAAAGTGTGCAGGATATGAAAAATCTACAAGCATATTTGAAGACAATACAAGGGGAAATACAAAGAAGACAGGCTCAGTTGGAGCTCCTATAGGAGCAAGCACAAAATATGATAGAATATTTGGAAACAAAGAATAGTAGAATTGGTTTGGAATCTGACACCAACCACCCCTCTAGAGGTTCGATCATATAGGAAGAAACGGGAAACAAAACACACAG
This sequence comes from Picea engelmannii, assembly GCA_009831015.1. Classification (NCBI taxonomy): domain Eukaryota; kingdom Viridiplantae; phylum Streptophyta; class Pinopsida; order Pinales; family Pinaceae; genus Picea; species Picea engelmannii. The sequence continues at coordinate 266,080 of ML777533.1, read as the reverse complement.
ATAATATTGCACTAGAAGTAAAATAAGTAGCATCTCTTATGAAAGGACCATGAAGATCTGGATGAGCCTAGCAGATGATGAAGGGATCCATCAGTTGGATCAGAGGGAAGAAAAGATGAATGTCACAGTACATGATTTGAAGAAGAGATAAAAGACGATGAGTATTTTAGACATGCTAAAATGCTTGCAGGAGATGAAAAATATACAATCATATTTGAAGACAATGCAAGGAGAAACATAGACAAGGCAGGCTCAGTTGGATCCCCTATAGGAGAAAGTAGAAAATATGATAGCAAAGTTGGAAATAGAGAAAGGAATACTGGAATAGGCACACTTAGAGAATATAAAAGTGATGGAGGAGCACATAACAATGTAGGTGGTGGATACCCTAATAGAAAATAGTGTGCAGGCCAAGAAACAAGTAGATTCACTTAGAAGTTCCATGCATTGGAGAAATATTTGCAGGAGGCACATGCTGCTTGAGTGGCTTGGGGAGAGCCACAAGTAAGTGTTGGGGGCCTATTGGAGTAGGAAATTTTGGGGTTCAGTGCAATAAACAAGGCGAACAGCTAAGGAATGGACCAAAAGTAGTAACCCATGCTAGGAAATAAGGAAAAGTAGTGTGAGAGAGGGAAAATGAAGTAGCATGCCAGGAAGTAAGGAAGATCAATGAAAAGTCAAAGTAAGGAACGGTTGGATCGAAGACCAACTGCACAGAAGGAAATTAGAAAGTGTACAAGTTGAGTCCACTTAAAACTAGGGTTTTGGATTATAATGTAAGGTTTTTTACCCACCTTTTGTAGTATAAATAGAGGATGTATGAGGTATCTAGGGGGGATTTGATGATATATTTATATTGATTTTATCTACTTTTAGCAAGTTTGATTTCTGTTTTGAATAAGTTTTGGTTCATGGTACTAGTTCTAAGAGTTGTGGACCTTAGATGGAATCAATTATGAAAGGTATGGATTATATCTGATGGTTAGGTCACAAGTTGTGGATCTTGGTGTGATGATGGCCAGCCACACCATTATTAAACCTATGATGTAGTGCACATAGTGCCATATTTTGATGAAGAATAATAAGAAGCATAAGATATTTTTTGATGTAACCCAGGGGGTGAACTATGGTAAAATCATGTGTTGTGATGTGTTTTGTATTTTGTTATTTCTACAATTATGAATAAATGATGAATAGCTAGAATAGTATCTTGTAGAATGCAATAATGATAATGTAGAATGAAATAAAGATGAATGGTATGATAATATACATGTTAAATGAGTAGAACATCCCCTATCTCTTCCATGAATGAAGACATATGCATCCAACAGTCACCCATAAGCCAGATTGGGTGAGACTACGATGTGCACTCTATGCACAGTGTTTCCTTCTGGCTTACCAGAGGGGCCAATGGTTTCTAGGGTTATTTTGGAGAACTAAGTGTTAGTGATAACTCTTGTCTTGGGCTCGAGAGCATTCGGGTCTACAAGTTACACGAGAAGCGCCCGAGCGTAGCATGGAAAAATCTCATTTTACGGCTTCCAATCAAATGAGTGGGTGAAATTACGTTGTCAACAGCCTAGATTCATCCATAAGAACAGATCAACGGTCATCGGGAAATCGGGGCTACCAAGTTAACCGATATATAGTTTCAAAGAAAGAACCTATATTTCAAGACTAAATCTGGGTCATCCGATCTAGTGACGTGTGGTGCAAGATCTAGTCGCATCGGCATATCGACATTCAAGAATTCGAAGGGTAAAATTCCCTCGTCATCTCACATCCCGAAACCCTAAACCCCAAAATGTTGATAAGTGCCTTTGAAGATAAGCCTATGGTCCTAGCACCTAGTCATGTCAAGCGAGCCTGGTAATGGAGGACATGCGGCGTAATAGCTTAGCCACGAGTGGGTCCATTCGAGATTTTCACGTTGGAAGCACCGAGGTCCTCTCAGTTGTCCATCCATCAATGAAACTCGGGCGCATTGGACTTAAAAGGTGGTAAAATACAAAGGAATGGGTTACAAACCCACTTGTCCTAAGTTCGGGATGAAAATGCGTCTTTGTTTAAATAGAAATCATATATGAATGGTAGGGATTAGAGCACCTAGATCAACGACGCACATTGGATTCTGGAGCCCCCCGCCTTTCTACCTTTAAGCGGAGGGGGTGGGTCCAGAATTGAGGGTGCACCTCTTCAACGGCTGTGATTAGAGTGCCTGGATCAATGACGTGCAAGGTGATTTTGGACCCCCCCTGCCTTTCTACCTTTAAGCAGAGGGGGGGGTCCGGAATCGGGGACGCATCTCTCCGACGGCTGTGATTAGAGCACCCGGATCAGTGGCACATATTGTATTCTGGAGCCTTCTGTCTTTCTACGTTTAACCAACATGGGCCCCTTTCCTATCATGTCATCTTTTGTACCATCCTTCCCCTTGCCATCTGTTCTCCTCCTGGCCATGCGATGAGGCTCACTCCCTTTAGCCCTTCCTCATCCTCCGACATCTGTCCACCTTCCCTCTTTTGGTCCATGTGGTCCCTCCCCCCATCTCATCATCCACTCACTTTTCGATCCTCCTCGTCCCCTGCCATGTGTCCCGCTCCCTTCCATGAAAGCCTTTCTCTACCGCACCCATCCTTAGACCCTCTTATCTTCTACCACCTCATCACCTCTCATCTCAACCTCATAGTGTTGATGCCATCACCTCCCTTTCCCCTTCCACGTCAAGCATGCCAGTTCCTCCACATCTTATCCATCATACTGTCCAACTGTTCCAGGTGGTAGCATGAGGGGTCTTCCACGTCCCAGAGGGCAGAGTTGACCGAGGTCGTTCCCAATCCCAAGGAAGTAGTTATTATTGCCGTGAAGGTGGTTGAACATCGTCTTCTTCCATAAATAGAAGGCCAGGAAAGGACCAAGCGTACAAGAAAACTGATAGTCCTTCCTGGTGGAGATTGCATTTGTCAAACCATTGCAGGACAGTCAGGAGTCCCATTGTGTTTGTCATAAGTGCATGATCATCCAGACTCTGCATGTGCAGACTGTTAGAAGACATGCAGACGCAAAGGTTTTAATGCATCTTCTCGTTTCCGTTGTTGTTGTTTTGTTTTGGCTATATGTAGGCATTTTTGCCATTTTGTAAAGGATCGATGTTCTAGGATAAATTCGTGAGTGCGGACACAGACCAATCTCCACAGATCCACCTGGATCTGGAACAAACTGAGACAGAATACTACTCTTTCCCTAGTTCTAAAGTATTGAATGGACAAGAGAAGAAGGATGATGTACT
>ML777533.1:203878-239915 GCA_009831015.1 Picea engelmannii | reverse complement strand
ACAACTATGATTAGAGCACCGGGATCAGCGGCACACATTGTATTCCAGAGCCTTCTGTCTTTCTATGTTTAACCAACTTGGGCCCCTTTCCTGTCATGTCATCTTTTGTACCATCCTTCCCCTTGCCATATGTTCTCCTCCTGGTCATGCGATGAGGCTCACTCCTTCTAGCCCTTCCTCATCCTCCGAAATCTGTCCACCTTCCCTCTTCTGGTCCATGTGGTCCCTCCCCCCATATCATCATCCACTCACCTTCCGAGCCTCCTCATCCCCTGCCATGTGTCCTACTCCCTTCCATGACAGCCTTTCGCTACCACACCCATCCTTAGACCCTCTTATCTTCTACCACCTCATCACCTCTCATCTCACCCTCACAGTGTTGACGCCATCACCTCCCTTTCCCCTTCCATTTCAAGTGTGCCAGTTCCTCCATGCCTTATCCATCAGACTGTCCAATTGTTCCAGGTGGTAGCACGAGGGGTCTTCCATGTCCCAGAGGGCAGATCTGACCGAGGTCATTCCCAATCCCAAGGAAGTAGTTATTATTGTCGTGAAGGTGGTTGAACATTGTCTTATTCCATAAATAGAAGGCTAGGAAAGGACCAAGCGTACAAGCAGATTGATAGTCCTTCCTGGCAAAGATTGCGTCTGTCAAACCACTGCAGGACAGTCAGGAGTCCCATTGTGTCTGTCATAAGTGCACGATCATCCAGAGTCTGCATGCGTAGACTGTCAGAAGACATGCAAATGCAAAGTTTTTAATGTAGCTTCTCGTTTCCGCTGTTGTTGTTTTGTTTTGTCTATATGTTGGCATTTTTTCCATTTTGTAAAGGATCGATGGTAGAGCAAAGCTCCCAACTATAAAGTTTTAACAACCACTCTAGTTTCCTGGTTATGCATCTGTATCTGAGATTTCTTGTTTTATGACAAACAATTTCTTCACTACGTCTATGTTTTTGTCTCATACCAGAGAGTTCATGATCGAATGATTCGCATGAATTGTTACAATTATGTTATGATAAAGGATTTATCATGCATTATTGTATTCCCTAGTCTTCTATGTTTGAATGTAAGAGGATCTCGTGTTTGGACACTTTCTTCTCCAGTCTGTTAGGAACCTGATGTTTTTGGCAGACCCTTGCACTCTTCTCATACAAGTCTTCCCCCTGCTCACCCTTATTACAACTCACTGTTTGAAGTTTATCTAAGACCTCACTTTCTCATGCATTCCTGGCCTAGTTTCAGAGTTGAGACGATATTGTTCTGAGTTTGCTTCCATTTGATCATCCCTTTATAAACATATCATGACATTAAACTGATGGGTGTCAGGCTCTGCTCCTGCTGCAATCTAGGAGTGACTTCCGACGCTAACACTAAGGTAGAACCCAGGTCAGCCCATACATCCAACATGAGACAAAATGAATACCATGCAAAACATACAAGAGGCTACCATAGTAGAAGACATTGGAAGAAATATTCTAAGAATATATGCAGCCTTAGAATATCGAAAAGAAGAATACCAATCCAATATGATTGAAGTGGAAGGTAACATCATTAATTATCCTATTTCTATTTTAATTGATTTAGGAGGAAGACATTGTTATAGTTATCCTAAAATAGTGGACATTTTGGGGAATGGGGTGGAACACAACACAAAACAAAGAACACAGTACTGCAGATAATCAAAGAAGAACAAGATTTTTCAAATATAAAGGTGTTTTCTAAAGACACCATTATGGAACTTAAGAAGAGAAAATTGTGATACAAATATAATAGTGCATGGTGCACATATTTATCCTTATGATCGACATGATGATAATGACCCAAGGGGTCTACTTTTTATAGCCTCAATATCTAACCAATTTCCATAGAATCTGAATGATATTTTCCACAAATAATCGTCGACTATTAGAGTTGACATTACAAAATCACCAATGTCAATTCAGCTCGATAGGACTTGACATGACCTCCTACACATCCAAATCGTAGTATATTTCTATTTTGTTCAATGCATCACCCGACTATCTTCTATTGTTGTTCTACTATCCTACTGATAAGCATGTTGACTACTTGATCGATTGGTGTAGTGTGATGGTCGATCACTGTTAAATAATAATCCCCTTGTGAAAAGGTGAATATTCCCTTGGGGTACGGACCCATAATACCAAGACAGAAAAACACAAGTGGACACTAACATCCCTTTGAATTTAGTTTAAGTAATCAGAAAGAGAGAGAAGGAGAAAAGGTGTGATGCATCTAGTTTCAAAGTTTGTCCTCACTTCTTCCAATCCAATCATGATATCCAAAATCATTAGCCTAACTTGATACATTTAATGCAATAGACATAAAAGAGAAAAAAATAACTCCTACTCTACAAGATTATATCAAACAAATTCATCTACAAATATTGAAGGAACAGTAAACAAGCACATGTAAGAATACACAAGCTTGAAGGAAATAGGACAAGTATATTGAAATGAGAACCCAAATAGAATACTTAAAAACATGGATGATCATGAAACACTCATCCAATATCTCCTCATATATACCCTTTCACGATGCTACCAAGACCATAAATTTGATATCCAAAAGTGTTTTTCTTCACCTTGGAATGACCTCCTTTTATAGGCTTGGAAGGCTCAACCACCATGAGTAGATTTTGGGATTAGTGGAGGATATGAATCATTTAGGTTATGATATGATCCTAGGATAGTTCCATAGGATAGTATTGGATCCAAACCATCCTCATCTCCAAGATCTAGCCTTTGGAAAGAGGTGGGATTCTCCAAATTTTCCTCTAACCAAGATCAACGCTCCCCTATAGTTAGAGACAGAGCGTTGATCCTAGATCATCACTCCCTAAATAAGGTAAAGGGGGCATTGATATATTGGGTAGCACTCCCTAAGCATGGCCAAGGGGGAGTTACCCTTAAAAAATGCCCAAACAATGGTAGATTTTTCAAGTAAAAAATGTGTTTCTAGCCTTGAAATGATGGGTTTCTTCCTCTAATATGACTTAGGAATCATGTAAAATGTTATTTGATGGTTTCAAGGGGTTAGAACACATATAAACGTGCATGAAAAAATTATTAAGGTGCATACGGCAATTGACGACACTTGCAACACTTACCAAGGTGCATATGACACTTGCGACACTTAGGGTGACATAATTAAGTGTGAAATTTTGATGTGTAAAATATTTCCCCCTAAAGTGTGAGTTAAAAGGAGAAATTGATGGTCAAAACACTTTACAATTCTTCAATTCAAGGGCATGGAGTTGGAGAACCTAGAAGAAGCTACAAACAACCATCAAACAATATTAATATATGTTCCATTTCCGAGAAAGGCATACCTATGATCAAAATAGACGACGAATCAAAGCACAGTCGCCGACCAATACACTGTAGATCCATGAAAAATACTAACTAAGGATATGGCCACCAAAGATACAATGTGGATCCATACCTCCATGACATGAATTGATCGTAGCCATGAAAAATACACAGTGGAGATACAAGATGATAAAACATAGCCATGGACCAAAAAAATGTGGATCTATGTGAAAGTATATATATCAACATGCTCAAATGATATCCTTCATAGCCTGGGGAAAACAGATAACATAGTGAATGCTCAACCCAGGGTCTTTTTCCCAATCCCGATGTGGTACAAATATAGCCATGTGAATAGATGATTTGATGTCGAACATGGTAGAAACCACTTGATTACCGATCATTGAAGTAAATCATTAACAAGTGCAAGGGAAATCACCAATGATGTCAATGAATCCTAAGGTACCCTAGTACATTCCAACGAATGTGAATAAATGAGTTGAGGTCAAACATTTGTGGAATCATCCGATCATAGGTCAATGATGTAAACCTACTATCAGAAGTGAGGAGACATGTCATTGAGGAATGAAGGTCCCAAGGTACTAACTTGTTTCTAAGTCTAATTCCTAGATGATGTATTGAAGTTGACAAGTAAATAATCATCGAAGGAGGGCCTTGATGTATCCCCCATCATCGACATGAAACTGACATAGGAAAGTGATGTAAGATGGTGAATTGAATGAATGTGGACTAATGTGGGAAATGAAAACTGGAAATACTGTAGATGGATGGTTTGAAGTGAAACTTACCTTGAACATGATGAGGCACAACAACTATCTTGGAAGCACTGGATCCATGAGTACCAAGAATGTAATGTGATATCAATAAGATCACTTTTTTACTCAATGAAAAAGTATGGCGACACATGGAATTGATATGAATCAAAGACAAGAGGATTAGCAAACTGTAAGATGAGACACAAACAAGTGCCATGTTCAAGGGCAACAATGGTTGCCATAAATGATTCCCAAAAACTTGACCCACTTTCTTCAATTTTTCCCCCACCTAGATAGATGAGTACCTCTTTTTCATTTAACGATTTTGAGGAGGGTAACACATGCTCGATATAACTCACCTTCGGTAAGTTCCTCTTCCTTTATTTAATGAACACAAAGAAGCAAGGGTTCGTTCCCATATGGGTCCTTCAATGTGTAGTTTAGCGAGTCCAGAGAAGGAAAAATCGATGGTTTTTCAAGTTTAGAGAGTCTTAAAAGAACTTAAAGGAGACTCTAGGGTTGTCCTTTTTCATGATTTTAGTCTCTGAGTTTTGTTACACATCAAAATTACTCATTATGATGATGGCCTAGTGTCATCATTACCAATGTCGCAAGTTTTGCATTTTGGCCACAAGTGTCTCAAATATCATACTGTCAGCTTACCTATGTCATGTCTCGGACAAAATTATCAAGAACACTTAAAAGACACCTCAAAAGACTAGTTTTGAAGAGGAGAAATCATTTGACAAAGAGTACAAGTCTTTTTCCATGGAAAAAACCACTCGAAAATAAATTTTGGAAGCAAACTCTCCCCTATACACTATCAGGGAGTGCCAATGCTTTGTAGCCTCTTATTGGGGAGTGTTGAAATGCTCTATGCCCCATTCTAAGGGAGAGCTAGCACTTTTTGAGTGAATTTTGGACAGTTGAGGAAAATCAAGGAAGAATCCCCCTCATCTCTAGAGTTGGTTGGATTCGGATCTGAGGTCAAGGCTTGATATTAGGGAAGATCCACAACTGAAGGAGAAAGTTCTTCAACCTATCCCAAGAATATCTTAAGTGGTTAGGCCTCTCCAAGACTATATAAGGAGGCCTCCTCATGGTAAAATAGAGAGATATTAGAGGCATCAAAATTATGATCTCATAGGAGAGATTGAAGGCATCAAACTTATGATCTCATAAGGGAGATATCATTGAAGCATAATCAATTTGTTTTTGGATTTCTTGAGCAAAGGATTGGAAAAGGAGATCTAGGTGAAGATACTGCATCTACATCATGGTTGAAAGCACTTTTCTTTGTTTTCATTAATTTATATATGTGCTTGGCCTGTTTCTTTCAAGGTTGTGTTTAGTCTACATGAACTTGTATCTATTACATAGATCTGTTTTCAAGCTAATATTAGTAGAATAGGAAGCTTGTTTCGTCTTTGTTTGGTTTGCAGGACTTATCGAGGAGCTTGGGGGTCAAATCTCAAATCAGACTGTGCGAGGACGAACTTTGTGAAAAAGGTACACCTTTCTTCCTCTTCTCTATACATTAGTTTATCTATATTTAAAAGGATGTCAGTGACCAATGTTAGCACCCTTTCTGTCTTGGTCTTAGGAGTCTAGATCCCAAGAGGGAATCCACTTGTCCACAGGGGGATTTCTCTGTAACAGAAATTGGTGACTCCACTAGGAAAATTGAAGCTTTCAGTTTTGGTTTCCTTCCTAGATATTTTGTTAGACTTTGCTCATTTTTTTGATCTTATTCATACTATGTCTCTGATTCTTAGATGTGTTTATTGGCTCTTTACTTCATCCCATACACATTGAATTTTCAAGTTTGCTTGAGTTTTTGGATTTCTGGGCACTTTTCTGAATTTTAAGAGGCTAGTGCTCCCTTGCCTCTGCTACCAATGCATTGATGCTCCCTGCCAAGCTTCCATAGATCATTTCAACACTCTGGTTCCCTTGACACCAGAGCACTGCTCTTTTTCTGTTAGAAATATTATAGGGAATTAGTCTCTGATTCCATTATTTTGTTTTTTTCATTTGCTCAGAGTTCTAACAACCTCAGTGTATCTTTGTTTTGGACTTCAACACTTTGTTTTATAAGGATTGATGATGTTTTGTTTGGATTTTTGACATTTTTCTTCCTTACTTTGAGTCACTCTTCTTCCCTGAGATTTGGAGTCGATCTACTGCTTTCTCATTCATCCGATTGTATGAAAGTTGTTGTAAAGGAATTAAAGGATATATGATCTGATCCATTTGATATTTGAGGTCATTTTCCCAAGCAATTCCAGGTTTTTCATCATCCATTAACCTTCTCCTACCTTCACTAGCAATTTCACCAATTTTCATGCATTCTAGGTGAGTTTTTTGCATTTTGTTTCTCCTTTTATGAGTTTATGGGAGGACTAGCACCCCCCCCCCCTAGTCCATACCAGAGCGCTATCACTCCCCTACAGTGTTTTATGGAGTGTTGGAACACTTTGTACCCTTGTGTTAGGGAGTGCTAGTCTCTTTTTGAGAGTTTTTGCCTTCTTGTGCTCAGTCTTTTGCAGCCTGTTTTGCAGAGATATTTACCCAGAGTCTGTGGTTGGTTTGTGAAGTTGTTTGGATTGGTTTTTGGAAGTTTTTTTATGATTATCACTCCCTATTGTATTTATTGGATCTTGAAACCATTTTTAGAAATGTCAAATTGCATTTTCCAACTGCTTTTTTGTCAGTTTGAGTGATTTCTCTTTCTCCCTATCTTTTCTTGGATTCTTCTTTGCATTTTAATTGTGTTCCTTGAATACTTGATTGGTTGTAGAATATTTGATGGTGTTATTTCATGTTAGAAAAAGTTTCTACTTGTTTTATTTCATACTCATTGCCTTGAGTGCATGCTTTGTTTCTATCCCTTTTTCTTCGTGTTTTGTGCATCTGCATATGACTCTTTCTCCTGATTGAAAGTAGAGGAACATTGAAGGTTTTGTAATTAATTTATGTATACATCATAATCAAACAAAGAATATAGATGCATTCTCTCTTTTGGGTATTGAGACTAGATTTCATTTGAAGTAGCGGAATTGCATGTTTTTTGGCATTTTGGGACATTGTGCATCTAGAATGATGAATGTTTTCTCCTTCTCCTAGAATAGCTTTCATCAAAATGAAAAGATTGCATATTCATCTCTTTGCATAACTTTCGAGTCAGTAAAAACACCATATTGTCCACACCATTTTCCTTTTGAGTAACAACAACCTTAAAAATCAAGCGCTAAACTAAAAATTGATTAGACATTTCTATATTTTTTGGTAGCAAACCTACATTAGATTAGTTGTATGGATTTGGAATAGGTGTGAAAGATACCTATCCAAAGCTGAAAATAAACATAGAATATTGTGTTAGGGAGTGGTGAAATCCAATTTCTACATTTTTTCCTAGGAAGTCCTTCTCACACAGAGGTCAAACCTAAGGTCGCATTAAGACTGGCAGAGTTACTCACCCTGCTTTGTTGGTATTGGTGTAGATATTGCGTGTATAATGGGGGTCGATTGAAGGTATACCCAAAATGATGAGTGGAAGCCTTTCAAGTTGGCTTCGGGATAGATACCCTACCCTTGCACATGGATCAGACTGTCGATTGTTTCCCCAGGCATCACTGTTGTATTTGGTAACCTTAGTGGCCTATCTCTTTAGCGTATTTACACAAGGTGACTGTGGAGGGGTAAGTATTCATGGTACCTAGAATCGACATTGGCCAAAATCACTCAGGCTCCTTGGAGGGTATACCCACGTTTATGTGTGGGAGCTTGCACTAAGGCATAAGTCCATTAAGAAGTTTTTCAATGTAACTTTTCCACCCTCTCTATCTCGACCCCTTCTTACTTTGTTCTTGCGATGTTGGATTTCATCACCAACTAGTGTGCTCATTGTGATAAGGTTTTGTTTGTTTGTTTTCTTACTACATTTTTAGCGTGTGTTGTTTGTTCTCCCTAGTAGAATTTAGGTTGGATCTTTATTTTTTATGGCATTAGTTCCCGGATTGACCAATGAAGGAGCCCCTTTTCCAAGGGAAACCTTTCTTTTTCCTTCTTATGGAAAAATTGGTCCTCCTTACATCGCTACTTTGAGCCTTCTAGGTCTCACAATTGGGTTACCAATATGGTTGTTTTCCACTCCGGTGATCTCGAATACAAGTGCTTCAGATGTAAGAACACCACACACACATCAACCTCATGTCAACCTTTCTCCTTCTTCGCCTATCAGGTCTCCTTCCATTTCTCCTTCTTCACCTAGTGAAAGCTCTAACACGAGTAGACAGGTTGATAAGAAGAAGAAGAAACATAAAGAGAAGAAGAAGAACTAGAAAGGGACCAAGCCTCTAACTACATCAAATGTTGGATCTAAGCAACCAACTACTATTAATAGTGTTGGGAGTGTTGATGAGGTAGACAAGATTAAAACGAAGAATCTGAAACCCAAATTCCCTTGCAGTCTTTGTAAGGGTGACCACTTTCTGAGGGATTGCCTTGGTCTTCCCAAGGTCTTAAAAATGTGGTTGTCCACTTCATTGACCCCTGATGGACATGCTGGTGACACCCTATCAACTAGTGATGTTAAGGTTGGTAAGAAGAAGACAACTGTCAAGTTTCCTTGCATGTTATACAAAGGTGATCATTATTCTCACTTTTGTCCTCATATGGATGAGGCTTATTCTCTTTTGGAAAATATTCAACTTCCAACTGGTTATCATAAGATTGGCCCCAACCCTTCGTTAGTTGATGGAATGGTCAATTCGATTCCATCCCCAGTCAATCTGGTTGATTAGGTGGTCAATATAATTTCATCCTCATTTGAACCACTAACCAAAGTAGCTGATCCATTTCCTTCATCGATCAACCCCTCTTTTCATCCAAAAAGTGAAACCCAAGTGACTAATCTAGTCCCGTCATTGGTCAGTCCCACCCTTCATCTGAAGAGTGCCAACGTGGTAAATCCCACTCCTCCTCTTATGAGTGCCAAAGTATTTTCTCCAGTCCCTTCATTGGTTAGTATGGTTGATCATGTCGTCAATCTAGTCACGTTCTTAGTTGAACCAATTGATAAAGTGGTTGATCCGATCCCATCTTCGGTCGATCCCACTCTCCCATTAGAGAGTGAAACCCAAGTGGTCGATCTATTTCCAGCTGTCAACCCCATTCTCCCCTTGGAGACTGAAACCCAAGTGGTTGATTTGATTTCATTATCAATTGATCCTACTCTCCCGCTAGAGAGTAAACCCAATTATGACCACATTTTTCTTGTTGATACAAAATCTACCATGCTGGGAGGATTTCCTCCTTCTCCTGAAAAACCCCCTCCAAGTAATGAGGCCATCCTTTTTGATTGGGGTGTGCTAACTGGACCTCATCTTCCCTCTCGCATTATTTTCAATACTATAGTACAGGTTTGTGGTCGAGACATTCCTCATGCGCTGATAGATGAAGGTTCATCCGTTAGTATTTTTTCCTCTATTGCTTGGAAAGATTTGGGTCATCCTCAGCCTGTGATGGTTACCTAGACTCTGTTCTCTTTTAACAGAAGAACCAATCACCCTTTAGTATTCCTTCCTCAATTTCTCGTAACTTTGGAAGGCAAAATTGTCTTCATTGATGTTATGTAAGTCCAAGACCCCTTAGATTTATATTTATTCCTTGGGAGATATTATGTATATTCCATGAAAGATATTGTGTCCACTCTTTTTCATGTGATATATTTCCTGCACGATGGAAGAATGGTGACTATTGATCAACTTTCATTTGTTGGCCCTGACTTGACCATGAACCCAATGACCTGCCTAAATGGTTCTTATATGCAGTTGGTATCACCCCTGCCATAGGTCAATTATGTGGCGTTGTCTCCCATGACTTCAAATTGTAATGACTTGGATCTGGTAGTTGACATGGTGACCTCTTTGGTATGGCTATTGGAGCCTGATCTCCTTACCCTTGTTGCGACCCTCGACATGTGTTCCTTCTAGAGCATTGTTCTTTCATCCAATTAAGATATCTTGGAAGCCATGAAAACGTTTTGTCCCTTGACATGGTTTTATTCCAGAGAATTATCCTCTTGGAATCCATGATCAAGAAAAGGCTACGAGCATAGTTTCTATTCTTTGTGGAAAATTCGTTTAAAAATGAAACAGAGGCCACGAGAAGAGTTTTCCTCTCTATGACAAGCTCGTTAAAAAATGAAATATATTTTTTGGGGATTGAACCCGAAACATTGAGCATAGTTCTTTTCCTCTGTCAAGATAATTAAAAAATGAAACAGTCACCTCTCCTGTGAAGTCGAGTCTTTCATTAGGCCTCGTATTTGAAACTTCATTTCATCCACCTATATCCTTTTTCTCCATCTAGTAGAGAAATTGGTGACAACCTCAAAGTCGGTGAATGAATTGAAGCTTGGGGGGGCATGTCTCTAGCTTTTAATTATCATTCTGTAGCTATGCCACCAGTTTTTCAAGTTGGGGGCATAGTACCAACCATCCATGGGTATCCCAACCTTTGGAAATTACATTGGGAATTTACAAGCATAGTTTAATTTTGTTTCAAGCTTGTGAAAAAATGAAACCAATACCAGTCTTAGCCTTTATTCTTTCTCTCTCTCATAAATACATGAGAATGTAAGCGAGTATACTTTTATAATTTTTTTGGAATCGTAAAGGTTATACGAAAAATTAACCTCCTGAATTCTCCTTTAATCTCTTTTTAGACTCTCTAAACATGAAAAGATTTTCGAGTGATCTTGATTCCTTTCCCACTTGTTTAAAGGTTTGAAAGGGTGTCTTTCGAGTGACAATTTATCTCTTATTTTTCCTTGTGAGACTAACATTATGAAAAAGGACAACACTGGAGTTGTCTTTAAGTCATTTTCAGACTCTCTAAATATGAAAAACCACTGATTTTACCTTCTCTGGATTCGTTAAACAATCATACATTGAAGGGCCCATACGGGACCGAACACTTATTTCTTTCAGTTCGTTAAATAAAGGAAGAGGGACTTATCGAAGGTGAGTTATATCGAGCATGTGTTACCCTCCTCGAGCTCATTAAATCAAAAAGAGGTACTCATCTATCTGGATGGGGGGAAAATTGAAGGAAGCAAGCCAAGCAATTTTTGAAAACATTACAAGTAACTCTTATAGTCTCCCTTGAACACGTCACTTTGTCTTTGCACACATTTTAATCCATTGAACCTCTACACTAAAAAAATCCCTTGAATTTTATTAATCCTTTGGGTCACCCGATGAAATTCATCGTATCCATTGCATCATCATGTTTTGGTCCATTTCATGTTTCTATTATTGTTCCTCAGTGTTCAAGGGAAGTATCTGCCTCAAGAGTCAACCATCACAAATTTCATGTTTCAATATCTATGTCAGTGAATGTTCATTTGATCCACCAATTTACATATCTATGTTAGTTTTGTGTTGTTGATGGTGTATACATCAAGGCCCTCCTTCGACGAGTATGTTCTTGTTGACTTCAACACATTATCTAGGAACTAGACTTAGAAACAAGTTAGTACCTTGGGACCTGCATGCCTCAATGGAAGGCCTCCTCGCATTCGACAATGGGTTTACATCATTGACCTCTAATCGGATGATTCCAAGGATGTTTGACTTCAGCTCATCCATTTACATTTGTTGGAATGTAATACAGTACCTTGGGAATCATTGACATCAATGGTGATTTTCCTCGCACTTGTTAACGATTTACCTCATTCACCAGTAATCAAGTGGTTTCTTCCACGTTCAACATCAGGACATCTATTCACATGGTTAGATTTGTACTACATCAAGATCAGTAAGAATACCCTGGATTGAATCATCATTCTTATATGTACTTTTCCCAGGTTGTGACAGAGTTTCTTTTGAGCATTGACACATATACTGTCACATAGATCCACTTTGTATTGGTCGTGGCTATGTCTTCTTGTCTCGTAGATCTAATGTGTATTCTTTGTGGCTACGATTAGTTCAGGTCATAGGAGTATAGATCCACATTTTATATTCAGTGGATATACATTTTTTTCAATATAATTATGGATCCGCAGTATATTTTATGGTGACCATACCTTGAAAGTCTTTATCACTCAATCATAGGTATGCCTGCCTTGGGTTTGAAACATGTCATAATATTTGTTTGATGGTTGTGTGCAGCTTCTTGCAGGTTCTATAATTCCATACCCTTGATCGAAAAAGAATACAAAGTACTTCAGTCATCAGTTCTCGTCTTCTAAATTCGCACTTTGGGGGGCAATTTGTTACACATCAAAATTACTCATTACAATGATGGCCTAGTGTCATGATTACCAATGTCTCAAGTGTTGAACATATCATGCTTTCATCTTTCCTATTTCGTGTCTTGGACAAAATTATCAAGAACACATGAAAGACACCTCAAAAGACTGGTTTTGAAGAGGAGAAATCATTTGACAAAGAGTACAAGTATTTTTCCATGGAAAAAACCACTCAAAAATCAATGTTGAAAGGCAACGCTCCCCTATACATTGTCAGGGAGTGCCAAGGCTCTATATTGTCTTATGAGGGAGCGTTTCAATGCTTTGTGCCCCATACTAAGGGAGTGATGGCCCTTTTTGAGCGAATTTTGGACTGTTGAGGAAAATCAGGGAAGAATCCCCCTCATCTCTGGAGTTGGATGGATTCAGATCTGAGGTCAAGGCTTGATATTAGGGAAGATCCACAACTGAAGGAGAAACATCCTCAACCTATCCCAAGAATATCTTAAGTGGTTAGTCCTCTCCAAGCCTATATAAAGAGGCCTCCTCATGGTAAAATAGAGAGAGATTAGAGGCATCAAACTTATGATCTCATGAGAGAGATTAGAGGCATCAAACTTATGATCTCATAGGAGAGATTGAAGGAATCAAACTTATGATATCATAAGGGAGATATCATTGAAGCATAATCAATTTGTGTTTGGATTACTTGAGCAAAGGGTTGGACAAGCAGATTTGGGAGAAGCTACTACATATACATCATGGTTGTAAGCACTTTGCTTTGTTTTCATTAATATATATATGTTCTTGGCCTGTTTCCTTCAAATTCGTGTATGTTTCATGAATTTTTTCTTTTTGATAGATCTATTTCGAAGCTAATCATGGTAGGATAAGTATGTTTTTTCGTTGTTGTTCCTTCAATTACAGGACCTCCTGAAGGACTTGGAGATCAAGATCATCCTAGATCGAGCAAGGACAAACATTATTAAAGGTATTTATATTCCTTTCTTCTTATTCCTTGAATAGTTTATCTTGATTAGAAGGAATGTTAGTGTTCAACATTTTCACCTTTCTTTCTTGGTTATAGGGCTCTAGTATCCAAGAGGAAATCCACTGCTCCACAGGGGGATTCTCCTGTAACAAGGTCTGAAAAAGAGATAAACTACTACTCGAAAGATGCCCTTTCGAACCTTTAAAGAGTGTGAAAGGAAACAAGATCACTCGAAAATATTTTCATGTTTAGAGATTCTGAAAAGAGATTAAAGGAAACTCCAGGGGGTTCATTTTTCGTATAACCTTTACGAGTCCAAAAAAGTGATAAAAGTATTGATCTGAATTATTTTCTGAACAAAATAAGAGTGGAGATATAATAAAGAAATGTACAAATATATCTAGTATATCCAATAATATAACATAAATGTATCAAAGATGCAACCATAAACACAAAGAAACAATAATACACAATTTTCTATTAATGAGTGAAAATGTACAAAGACTGTAAAAATACAGAGTGAAAGACTCGGTAGAATGGTGGCAACTTATCTCTGAGAAGAGATGTTCCCGCTACTCTCATTCGCAAGAAGATAATTTTACAATGAGGCTCCAAATTCATTTCTATCATAAAGAAAATCCAAAACCCTAACCCTGGAAGATGAAAAGCCAATAGTTTTGTGGACCCTGTTTTGGGTAGTTTGGTGTATCAACTTCCCGGGGGTGTAACTTTGGCATACAATATTCGTTTGGGGTGTACGATAAATCATTATAAATGTATAGTCGAGGATATTGATTTTTTTTTCTCAGTTAGAGCCTTTTTCTATCACTGAGAAGATTGATCCTGAAAAACCTTCATTTAGGCCGTCAAAATGGCCCCGAAAGTTAAAAACTACTAAAAATAGTAAATTACCAAAATTGTCAGAAAATTGTTTTGTGTCCATTGGAAAAGGTGGGCTACAACTGATATCCACCTGGATCAATCCTCCCTCCTTAGGAATAAATTTTCTCCATTTCTTTGAGTTTCCAGGGGAGAGGGAAAAGCGTTTGTTGAATCTGCATCTTAATGAGATTCTTTCCTTGTTTGAGAAGTTGCACTGCTTAGCTTGTTGAAGGTTGTCATGAACCTATGGATAGAAGGGTAGGACCTTTTTAACTAGTCTGGATACATGATATTCATGTGTGCATAATGAATCTTTACACTTTGTTGCAATCTTGTAGACCTGCTTCTGTTGGATAGAAGGTGCTTGGGCCGAGGTAGTAGTGGTTGCAGTATCCTTTTGTTCACCTTTTGAATAGATTATATAGAGAGAGTGAATCATAGAGAGTTCTAAGAACTTTAATACTCATTAATTTGGTGAGATAAGGTATCAGTGAGCGACTTGATCCCTAGGTTTAGATCGTAGGCTGAGGAGACTGGTGTGATCTAGTCAACCTCACAGGGATCGAGGAGCCTAGTGAGAAGAGTGAGATCTAAGACTACAAACACATGTAGCATGAAATTTTCTTGAACCATAATAAATATATTAAGAGATATATCTTTGTGGATTTATCCCAGGAGGAGGTGAACCGCAGTAACACATGTGTTATGTGAATGAATGTATGCATATTTATTGTTGTTAAGTTGTGAATGTAGGATGAATGAATTAACTAGTTAGATATGGTATTTCACATGCATGGATGGAATGACTCCTATAATCCGAAGGTAGACTCAATAAATAAATATTAAAATTTACACCCACAAATATCCACTCATTCCTAGGTTGCAAACACCTGAGTATTGCAACCACCCGTAGAGCTATCTCTGGTGAGACTGGTCGGTACACCCTGTGTGCTGCATTGCCTTCTGATCTTCCAAAGGGGTCAATAGTTTTAGAGGGATTTATTGGGGGATTACTAAGTCTAAACCTAGGTCGAATAGGATCAGAGTAGGAGAATCCTAAGTAGATATATAAAGAGAGAAAACCAACAAATGGTTCTTTTGTCAGTTAGGTGGAACATAATGGGCTTGAGTGAATGAGATATGTGGAAGACACATCAAAATAATGATATATCAAACAACAAAAATGTGAGAGAATGAGAATATAAAAGGGGATGTTGAGACCATGGAATCCCACAAAGGAAAATATAGAGAGCTGGTTGAAACCAAAGGATATGGAGTTTGTGCAAAAAGATAACAAAAATCTAAATTTAACACTACACAAATATCAGGACAAGTACGTATTCAATGACTTGCATGAAGTGTTTTTATGTGATTTCCCACATGGATTGTAGGAGTGGATAAAAAGGTTGAAATACAACCATGCCACAAATTGGATAAGATGGCTAGAGTGGAATCCTGTAGAGATCACGTAATTACAAGGAGTTGATAATAAGTTTACACGAGAATAGATTTCTGGTTAGACAACATTGTTACAGGATTTATCACAGAATTTGTAGTAGATACAATGAAGTATTACAATGCGGTAGAACAATAATTCTTAAATGGACCTCAAGGTAAGGACATTATATCATTATGTACTTATATTAATATATTACTATATAATAAAGGAGTAATGACGATGGAGTCTGATCCGGATTATTTTCGGCACGAAATGAGAGCGGAGATATAATAAAGAAATGCACAAAGATATTGCAGATATTCAATAATATAACAGAAATGTATCAGAGATGCAACCATAAACATATATATACAGTAATACACGATTTCTATTAATTAGAGAAATGTACAAAGATTGTAAAAATACAGAGTGAAAGACTCGCTAGAATGGTGGCAGCTTATCTCTGAGAAGAGATGTGACGGCTAATCGCATTCACAAGAAGATGATTAAAATGAGGCTCTGAAGGCCTTTTATAATAAACAGGAATTCCAAAAGTCCTAAACATCCAAAAACCTAACCCTAGGAGATGAAGCGCCAAAAGTCATATGGGCCCCGTTTGGGTGAGTACAACAACTTCCCGGGGTCGTAACTTTTGCATACGATCTCCGTTTTAGGCGTGTGATAGCTCGTTGGAAAGGTATTGTCGAGGATATTAATTTTGGGGGATCAATAATGCCTATGGATATCATTGAGAACCTATATATTTAAAAACCTTCATTTGGACCCTCAAAATGGCCCCGGAAGTTAAAACCTGCTAAAAATAGTAAATTGCCAAAATGGCCAAAAAAATGTTTTGAGCCATTTGGAAAAGGTGGGTGGCCATCGATATCCACCTGGATCAGATTCATACAACTAAACTTCCCTACATGCAAGGGGGAATGGGGGAAGCACTGATAGGAGAAGGAGACATGGAAGGAGAAAGGGATAAAGTAAAGAAGGAGGAGGACTTAGACCCAATTATGATGGAAAAAGACCAAATCAAGAGGATCATGGAAACAACTGGAAAAACACGTAGTGGAGTACCCTACCAGTATAAGGTGAACACCAAGAAGAGATTCATAGTCGTGAGGGAGGTCTCGGTAAGTGATGAAGAAGAGGTAGAGGATCTTCAGGATGTGGAGCAGATTGAGTAAATCTTGTGTACAACAGATGAGAGGAAGACGAGAGGTCCAATAGAGGGAATATAACGCAACACTCCTATCCATATTAGTGTCAATGTGGAACCCACAAACCCATGTGCGACTAATACACCAGGAAGAACACCACCATTTAGACAATTGAATTTCGGGAGAAGGAAGACAATAGGAAGTGCATATACACAAGGAAAAATTGGGGGAGTTAGCTCAGGAAGAATTACTCAAGTATCTACACTGTGCAGAGGTAATAGTTCAACATTTAGGATGGCAGGACACGATCCCACCATCAGGTTACCGGAATTTAAAGGAGATGTGTCGTAGGACCCTGAGAAGAACTTGCTCATTTGTGAAAAGATATGGGAAGAAAAATAGATCATAGATGAGGAAACTAAACTTGCATAGTTATCTATCACACTAAGAGATCGCTTAATGGATTGGTACATGAGTTTAGTTGCAAACAGTCTGTCGGGGAAAACCAGAATGATTGGGGATATCAAGAAGATGTTGATAATGAATTCTAGAATCCTAGTTCAGAGGATCAATACATGAATGAGATGATAGAGATCAAACAGAAACGAGGAGAGCCTGTATGGGAGATTGACCAAATATTCAAATGATTGAAGGGAAATATAAAGTATGTCATGAAAAATATGTAGCATAGGCACTTGTTCATCAATTCATTACTACCACACTTGAAACACCCTTTACAATAGTACGAGTTTCAAACACAAGTAGAGGCTCTACATATATCCCTACAACTAGAAGAGAACCAATATCAGAAGACATACCCAACCATAGAGGAGTTGAAGGAGGATCTAAAGAACTTAACATTCTAGCTAAACCATAACAAAGGTGAGGACAAAAGAGAAGTTGTTTGGTGTACCACATGTAGGATAGAAGGACACCATAAGAACAAATGTCCAACATTCACGCAGTACATGGCAACAGGAATGCCAAACCCATTGTCGACAAGAGGACTATGGTGTGAGATCTATAAGAAACAGGGGCATGATCCATATTACTGCCCAATGATGCATAAGTACTAGAAAGTACCTAAGAGTTCATATTGCAACTTTTGAAAGTGAGTAGGACATGATGACAAAGATTGTAGGACCATGGAACTAATGATGGAAAGAACATCAGATGCTTAAAAGGTGTAGGAAGAAATGATGATTGGGAAAGATGCACCACATTTAAACCAAGTACCAGCCTTGTATAAAACTGAGCAACAACAATATAACACTGCACAACAACAATATAACACCGCGCAACCAAATTACAATACCGCACATCCAGACTATAATCCCGTGCAGTATAACCAGGTGCCTCAATACAATGCAACATCAGGAGATTGATATGTCTACAGAAGTGGAGGAAGATAAATAAAAGGATTTGGAACAGGCACAGGACCAGTAGTATGTCACAACTGTCAATAACCAGGACACTATGCAAGAGAATATCCACTTCCAACTATGACATGTATGTATTTTCGTGCATCGGATCATGACACAGAAGAATGTCCTACACTATTGGGGAAGTTCCAAGAAAGAGGAATCAAAACAATCAGAACGTTTAGTGGATTTCGATGGAAGTAAGGGATGAAGGACTAAACATCAACATATTTATGCGGGGAGGATCTAAGACAAGAAACA
Source organism: Picea engelmannii (assembly GCA_009831015.1). Taxonomy (NCBI): domain Eukaryota; kingdom Viridiplantae; phylum Streptophyta; class Pinopsida; order Pinales; family Pinaceae; genus Picea; species Picea engelmannii. The sequence continues at coordinate 221,388 of ML777533.1, read as the reverse complement.
ACGCAGTAAGACAAGATCCAACACAACACCAATGGATGGAGAAGAATGTCGAACCAAGGAAGAAGTTTGATGCACAGAACGAGAAGGAGAAGCAGGCTAGCCAAGAATTCATGAAGTGAGACATTGCATCGACATTAACTGTGTAGCATACCCAGGAAGTACTAGTGTATGATATGCCTCCATCATTAGTTCACACCAAAGAAGCACATCCCCTGGGACAAGTAAGTATGATTAAGGGTTTTTTGCAATCCTATGTTAAACTACTAAATGATCCATCATCTGTCAAAGTGTTACAAAATATGCTAGAAATATGTATCATAGAGGCAGAAGGAAGGCTATAACAAAAAATAATGAATCATCTACATACAAGGAGGAGAAGAAGCAGAGAATTCTGACTGAACGCCAACATTGGAGATTTCAATATGGGATATATTATACTGTATCTAGGATCCAAAGTAAATGTATTACCCAATAAGTCATGGAAATGTATGGGAGAGCCCACTTTAGGATATTCACATGTTTAGCTGAAACTAGAAAATTGACACAGAGTTCTACTAATTGGAAGACTAAAAGGGGTGACAGTAGATCTGGATGGAGTGCACACCAAAGCCGACTTTGAAGTAATAGGGATAGTGGATGGCACAACACTTTACCCAACATTTCTTGGCTTGGATTGGGAGTTTGAAAATTAGTCCATCATCAAATTAAAGATGAGGAAGATGGAATTTGAGTCTGGAGAGGACAGATTCATTGCATCATTAGATCCATCACAAGGGGAAAGGTTTTTAGAACTTACTTTCTTAGACCTAGAGGAAATTAACCAGTTGTACAGAACAACTACACGAGAAGAAGATTATGTGAACCCAACTACAGATGGGGTACTCAGTTGGATAAGTATCACCTCATGTGCGTCAGACTCAAATACATGCTTAGAGAACTAGCAACATAGGTTACATGAATTTTCCACAAGAATATGTGCAAGAATAGATCGTGCAGTAAGATGGGTAGGTATGGAGATAAGGGAACCTCCCAGCTTCCATGGGGTGAATGAATTAGAAGAATTATTAACATGATATGAATATGAAGTATTATGGAATCAAAGGCTCTTAGCATTGTATATATCACTCAAGGCAACACCTGCAGGATGGTGCGGTGCACACAAAGGAACAGTCAAGGACTGGTACCAATGTAAGTGGTTATTGCGCATCATATTTGGTGCAGAACAGGGAAGAAACCAAGTGTAGAAATATGATGGATAGGGGAGACCAACATAACACTTGGAGAAGTGTAGAACACTATGGAGGATGAAACAACTGAAGGAATGGCCTCATCATTTTTTTCACACATTGGAAGGGATTCCATTAAATTGCTATATAGACCAAGAATTGCGTGGAGGAGCTACAAACCAGACATTATTACAACATAATTTTACAGTAACTTTCTCATTCAAACATGAGAAACCCAACATATATTCAACACTTAATCAAATAATAGGGGTGATATTCATTAAAGAACCAGAAGTTTAAATCATGACAAAAGACCAACAACAAAACAAACAGACAATAAAAGAACTATTGTCATGCTACCAGATGCAGGAATAAGCACTAGATGAATATGATCTATGAAACATTCAGATTGAGGAAGAAAAAGGTGAAAGAGAAGTGGAAGTTCCACCTATGGAAGAAGAAGTATTTATTGTGTTGATCAAGTTGAAGAAATTCAACATTGGGATAGTTGAGAATCCCAAAATTGCCAGCGTTGGAGACTACTGGGATGAGCAAACAGTGGAAAGCATAACAAAGTTATTGTGTGAGTACATCGAATTGTCTCATATAAATGAAAGGAATAAAAGGATAGGTAGGGGAAATGAATATACCTCTCAAATATGAGGCCAGACCAATCGGACAGAGACCATATAGACTAAATTCAATCTATAAGAAAAAATTCAAGGGCAAAATTGATAGAATGTTGGAGGCTGGAATCATAGAACCCGTGGAGGAATTTGAATGGGTAAGCCCTATGGTAGTTCACGAGAAACATCAGGGAGGGATAAGGATATGTTTTTACCTAAGGAAGTTGAATGATGCATGCTTAAATGACCCATTCCCCACTCCTTTCACAGATGAGGTGTTGGAGAACGTAGGAGGACAAGAAGCTTATTCATTCACTGATGGATTCTCAGTCTACCATCAGATCAAGATATCTCCAGAAGACTAATACAAGACCAATTTTACCATAGAATGAGGATCCTACCAGTACATAGTCATGTTGTTTGGACTGAAAAATGAACCAACAATATTTTCCAGAGTTGTCATAGATGCATTCAGGGAATTCATCCACTCGTTTCTAGAGGTATATATGGATGATTGGACAATCTATAGTTTGTTGAAAAACCATGTAGAGGTATTGAGGCTGATGTTAGAAATATGTAGGAAGTGTCAAATATCGTTAAACATCAATAAGTGCATCTTCAAAACACCCTTTGGGATACTATTGCACCATATAGTATACAAACAAGGCTTGCTAGTAGATCCTACCAACATTGTAGTAATTGTTAATCTACCACCACCAAAATCAGTACGTCAGTTAAGAGAAACATTGGGACATGCAGGATAGTATAGGAAATTTATAAAAGGGTATGCGTAGATCACTTCACCAATGGTGAATTTTTTAAGGAAAGACACCATGTTTCATTGGAATGAGGACTGTCAGTGAGGACTAGAAACCCTAAAAGAAAAGATGGTAACTGCACCAATACTAGTATTCCCAGATTGGGAAAAGACATTCCACGTGCATGTAGATGCATTAACCATAAAACATGGATCAATTCTGTCACAACCAAGAGTAGGAGAACTGGACCATCCGATAGCATTCGCTAGTAGAAAAATTTCAGAATCAGAGAAGAATTAGAATACCACAAAGAGAGAAGGCTTAGCTATGGTCTACACGCTTTAGAAGTTCAGACATTACTTACTGGGACAACATTTCAAGATGTTCAAAGACCATTTGACTCTCAAATACCTTGCTAACAAGGCAATGTTTAGGGGAAGAATTTATCGATGGTTATTGTTGCTTCAATAATTTGACTTTGAAGGGATAGTCAAACCAGGGAAGTTGAATGTAGGACTTGATCACTTGTCAAGTATCACCAATGGAGAGGAACCTGCGAATCTAGAGGAAAAATTTCCCTACACACAGTTATTTTTAGTCCATGTAGCTGATGAATATTTTGTGGATATCATTTAATTATTGAGTACAAGGACTGTGCCACAAGAATTCAACATTGCATAGAATAAAAATCTCATAGTGAGGGTTGCATACTATTAATTGATTGCAGTACACTTATACAAGATGGGTATAGAAAACATCTTGTGAAGATGTGTAATAGAACATGAATGACCTAGGATCTTAGCAAAATGTCATGAGGGAATAACAAGAGGACATTATGCAGGAAAAGATACCACACAAAAGGTATTGTGTGCAGGACTATGGTGGTCGATTGTTCACAAAGATTCAAAGGATTACTGCCAGAGATGTGATGTATGCCAGAGGGTTGGTAAACCCAATAGAAGGGACAATATGCCCCTAAGTTTTATAACCCTAAATTGCACCACACATGCTTACCTGGCATAAGGAAAAATCATATCCATTCATTGCCAAAACATCTGCTGAACAACCTCTTCAAAAATCCTCTTGGGTAAAGGTACACGTGCCCTAACCCACTATTGCACGCGTGTGAACACTGGCAGGCCTACTACAGCCCACATTTACCTAACAAAACACAAAAATAGGAAATTTTTCGACTAGACAAAAATCTATGGGTCAGTTAACTGAAACTCTCGGCCATGCATGGCCGAGAGTTCGTCCAAAACCCTAGCTCATTCTAGCCTATAAAAGAAGGGGTAGGGGTACCATTTGGAGGAGGAAAAATATAGCGAAGAAACTCTACCCATTTGCCGAATCCATTTTTCCCAACCCTTTAGCCTTTCCTCAAGCCTAAGGAGAATTAACACAAAGCAGTTGGAGGACAAAAGAAGAGGAGGAGCCCAGGATCAGGATCAAGGAGCAGTGGTCGGTCTCGACTTTGATTGTAAGTTGATTCATTTTGAAAATAATAAAAGAATACTTTTCCCATCCCAATGCATGAGTTATCTATGATTTGTGTAATTTATGCTTAATTTCTAACCCTCAAGTAGAAAAGTAGCATGCATGCGTAGTGTTTTGTCTTGATTGCAAGTTAACTTTGGAAGGAGCAGCACAAGTAAGCAAGCAAAGCGCAATGGAGGATCTACACCAAACATCAGTAAAAAGGTTAGTAGTTCCTTTCCATGCATGTATCGTGAAAGAGGGGTTTAAGTTTTGGGTGGTAGGTTAAAAATTCATTTCTTTATGGTCAAAATCTGCATGCAAGTCTGACCCTAGTTTGCTAGTCTGTAGGGTATTTTTCCCAACAATAGAATTGGCGACCATACTGGGGAAGATACTCTTTAGGGTTTCCAGATTTAGTTGAGTTTTTGGGTAGTTTAAGAGATTAGATTTTCTGTTTCTTTGCCTATCTTTTTCAGTAAGGCCTGAGCTAGAAGGGAGCCTAGTTATTTATACCATTTTTCCCTGACTGTTTCTTGATGGAAATTTTTGGGACACACAGAGGTACACACGGCCTGCAAAAGGCCTGCATGCGTGTGCCCGCGCCCTAACCTTATATAGCCCGCGTGTCAATTCTTGTTGTAGAGGTTTCAGTAGCATGTAGGAGTTCAGAGAGCTTGAGAGGCGGTCTTCCTCTTCCTTGTCAGAATTATACATTCTCAAGGGGGCTTTCTGGATCCAGTCTGAGTCTTGCTAGTTCACAATCTTGTATCAGTTTTCTTTATTGCATTCTGTTATTCTTGCAAATTTTTTTCTTTTATGTTAAGAAGAAGCATCCAAGCCTTCAGGAGACCCTGGTTATCGATACCATAGGCCTCTTCCTATTCTGCGTTGCCTGTGTTATTTTTTTCTTAGAGTTTATACATACACGTAGCCTGTGCAAGTGCAACCCGCGGATAAATGCGCTCTGTTGTAGCTCAACACGCATTTGCACGTGTGTTGTTTCAATGACAGTAGCATGCTTGATAGGTTGCTTTTCAATCAGGGTGGGGCAGTCATCCCCTCCTATGGTGAGAAGTTTTTCTCTCAGGTGTTTGAGTCTAGGGTTGCACAGTCAATAGGTTAGGGCCTCTTATCCTTAGCCTGTTTTTCTTAGTTGATATTTGATAGAAAATATAAAAAAGAAAAACTTTGTTTTATGGTTTTTAGACAAGTGTAGGAGTCTGTGCTTTCTTGATTGCCATTATGTATCTTTGCTCAGATTCTTTGCGATCTGCGCTTTAAGCCAAAATTTTGTTTTGTTTTCTTGGTTTTGTGCTTGTCGGCATTTTCCCTTTGTTGCTTCATTTAGCACTTAAATAAAAAAATATATATCTCTTTTTCATTTTCTTCTTTGTTTGAAGATTGTGTTTCTGCATCAAGAGCTAGGGTGAAGTCTTTTGTTCATAAGTTTTATTAGTGCATTTAGAGCATAAGTAGCTCGTAGTCGAGCAAAAATCCTTTATGTTTACTGCATGAAATCTTAGAAAAATTGAAAAAGAAAAAGAAGTCTTTCTTTGTGAAAAGTTGTTGATTTTTGCATTTAGTAAAAGTCTTTTGTTTCCATCATTTTTTGCATTCTTTTTTGCTTTGAGTATTTACACATCATCAGTTTCACCTTCATGCCCTGTGACGTAAAAAAACCCATAAAAGCAACGCTAATTTAAAATCTATTATACCTTTTGTTTGTAGGGTTCATAAACTAGTTCAGGACTAGGGCCTTGGATTAGGTTGGAGAGGAAACTCTCCAAGGCCACTCAAAAACAAACATTGGAGTCTGTGATAGGAAGTGTAGAAGTCCAGTTTTGTGGAAGTTATCCGGGACCCCCCTCTAACACAGGGTATAAACACGAGGTCACGTGAGGAAAGGTAGCGGAGATAACCCCTCCAAAGCTAGACCAAGTGTAGTGGAGAACACATATCGAGGATTTTTTTGGGGATTCCATCGTTTGCATTTGCCACGGGGCTTCATGGGTCTCAAATCCATTCAAGGTCCTCAGTTGTCTTCCAGAACATTTTCTCTCGATACCCTTGACTGGTTTTGGGATTGATACCCTGCTCATTGTGGTCTACCTGACTATCGACTATACCCTCCTAGTGACTGTTTGCGTGCTGGAAAACTAGTTGCCAATATTTTTAGGGACATACACAGGTGACTGCAGGGGTATACCATGGTACCTAGGACAGACATTGGGCCACGCTTTGTAGAGTATACCCGAAGGGTGCTTCCATTTTTGAGTTGCACTTGCACCGGTAAGTTGCTCTAGTGTTGGTTGTTGTAACTGTTCTTCCAACTAGTTTAGTGTTTGATTGACTTATCTCTTAGGGGATTCTTTTTTAGTGTGTGTTACTGTTTGAACATATAGAATACCTTAGTGTGTCTTGGATCTTCTCACACAGTGGAGGATCCCGAGCTCTGCCGATCACGAAGGCTCCTGGGCCTGCCGTCAGTTAAACTGGAGCCACCCCCACCACCATTGAGGCGGAAGCTAGACCAACAAGGGTATTTCGAAGCAACTGGGTTACAAACCATTGAGCCTGAACAACTCCCAGAGGAATCAACCGCCAATATTGGTTCGTTTGAAACCCCAGCCACTAATACTTGGCCATTGGTCATTGTACCAATCCAATTTTACGAATGCCTGTCAGTGACTCACACAGTTATGGAACCAAATGTTGTTACTTCCTATGGGAATTCTTCCATTCCCACCACCATTTCTACCACAAGAGAAGCATCTCCTAACTTTCCATCATCGGTCCGAGCCACCATGGTCTCGGCAGCAACTACGTCGCACAGTGGACCGACCCCATCTATCATTGTTGTAGGAAAATATCCCTGCGGACAGGTAGATCACCTCTAAGGCTTGACCTTAACCCTAGACAGAAAAATGCTTAACGTGGACACTGACTTCCTTTCAAATCTATCTAAACTAATGCATGAGAAGGGAGGATAACAAAAGTACCTTTTAATCAACGTTTGTCCCTACACGCTCCGAGTTGCACTCCAATCATTTTTCTCCTTGTTGAGGTCTGTGGACAAAACAAGATACGACCACTTCCTACTCTATTGACATTAGCTTGAAAACAAATCTATCAATAAATGACAAGTTCATGTAATATTAGACACAAACTAGAAAGAAACAGGCCAAGCGTGTCATATTAATGAGAATAACGACAATAGTACTTACAATCGTAGATGTGAATGTGATAGCTTCGTCAAGTCCTCTTCGTCTAACCCTTGCCTGAAAGATACACAACCTGGATAACAGCAGCTTCACTGATCGCTCTCCTTTGGTTGACTATCAGTTTCCTCCAAGATCATAAGTTTCATATGTTCAATTTTTCCTCTCCCTTTTCACCATCATAGAACCTGTTTATATAGGTTGGGAGGGGCCTAACCTCTTGAGTTATGTTTAGAACCAGTTGGGAACCTTTTCTTTAGATCAGGGATCTTTTGATAAAACCAAGAATTCGAGCACAATTGCCTCCTAATCTCGAATAATCCTCCACTTATTCTCCTCAACGGGATAACAACTGACCCAGAATAGGGAGCGCTCCCTCAGAAAGGGCATCAGAGCGTTGTAGCACTCCCTGGTAAGCCTTGGGGAAGTGCCAACGCTCTTAAGATGAGCAGCGCTCCTCCAGAAGGGCCTGAGGGGCGTTATAACACTACCTAAAGCATGATAGGGGAGCGCCAGCGCTTTTGCAGCTGAAATAGGGGAGCGTTCCCCCCTCCAAACCAAAGTTTCAGGGTCTCTTTCAGGTGTCAAGATCTATTTAATTCCAGTAAACCAGTTCTCCTCCTTCAAATTAGTCATGTGAGGTGTTGTAAGTGCCTCCTTAGTGTCGTTATCATGGCATCATGTCTGAACATCGTTTGCGAGACTAGTGATCAACTTGCAACACTTGCGAAAGTTGTAGGGAAGATGCGACACTTATGACGATTGATAGGGACAATGCGACACTTAGCCATTTTGACGTCTAACAATCGTGGCGGCCACAACTCCCTTCACACCTAGTGTGACAGGCCCTCCGTTCTCATATGGTATGCCTAGTTCGAGCACAAGTCCTGCACTCACTCACTCCACTTTACAGACTTTGGGTCTGGGGGCAGGGAGCTCTAATGCTCCTCTGCAAGGTCAACTTGGGGGCATTCTTGTCCCTTTCAATGCTTTTCCTTACGCTGGAGGTCATATCTCTCCTTCATCCCCTTCACTTGGTGGTCTGCATCAGCAGTCCACTGGGTAGCCTACACACATGAGTTCATTTGGAGTCGGGAGTCAAGGAACACCTGGGCACACTATGCCAGTAGGTTCGTCACCATTTGTTTGGAACAAGACGTTTGGTAACAACACTTTCGCATCCACTGCTTTCCCATCTAGGGACACTCCCATCTTTGGACAGTCTACTCCGGTGCAGGGTACTATTCCTGCACTGGGGGCACATATAGTAGGATCCGTTCCCTCTTCTGGAATGTTGTTCTAGGGTAATTCTTTCCACAGTCAATGGAACCCTAGACAAACTTATATACCTCTCCCGTCCAGACTGGCATGGGGTAATCCTTCCCAAAGTCCTTTAAACACTATGCATGCCCAACATCCAATGTCCTTTATGGGGAATCAGTCAATGATGTCTTCACAGATGAAAAATCCTTACAGTAGTCAGGGCCATGGTTTCTACCAGAATCTAGGCCAGCAGCCAAACTTTTCCTGACAACCTGGTGCCAGTCAAACCCCAGGACCCTTTTTCCCAAGCTATTAGCAGCAACCCAAACTACCATTCCTGGCGACGTTACACTTGCCCGATTTGACACGGTTGTTAAATGATCCTATTTGTCACGATCAACGTTGGCCTCCTATGCCAACTAAGTTTCCTTCGGACATTCCAAAGTTCGACGCCAAGCCTAACAAAGATCCAGGTGATCATGTGACTACTTTCCATCTTTGGTGTTCATCTAACTCATTGAAAGATGACTAGGTCCAGTTGCAATTGTTTCAACGCACTCTTATCGGGAGTTCCACGAAATGGTACATCGAGCTTGATCACTCCAGATACTCTTCTTTTGGCGAACTGGCGATGGCCTTCCTTAACCATTTCCAGTTACCTGTGAGATACGACGTTGGCACAGAGCTACTTGCCAATTTCGAACAGCCGACATCGGACCATATCTTTGATCATATCAGAGAGTGGGGATGCCGAAAGAGTCTAATCAAAGTACCAGTCCCACCAGCATTCCTTTTTGAGTGGTTCCTTAAGTCTTTAGTCCCACAATTATCCAAAGACATCGTGACTTCAGGATTTTTCTCTGAAGAAGATGCCATCATGAGGGCTCAATAGTTTGAGCTTATCTATTCTCAGTCTGGTTTATTATACAACATCCTATCGGATGCATCACGATCGATACTGGATAAGACTAGACAGAGAGTTGGACCACATGCCGATGGTATTGTTGGCTCAACACAAACCAAGCCTGCTGAGCAATTGACAAAGTAATTGCAACAGTTATCTATACAACACTCAGCGGCCATCCAGACTACTGCTTTGGTTTATCCTCCTATGCAAACGTCGGATGTACACTCCATGCAGATGACTAACCCAAAGGCCACCCAACAGCCTAAAGGGAAGAAAAAACAACGAAAGAAGGGTAAGGGGGAGAAAAAACCCACTGATAATGTTGGCGAGGACACCATGAAAAAACGGAAGGCGAGGTATCCGTGCAACTTGTGTGTGGAAGACCACCCGACCCATTTATGTCCTCAACTTGCAAAGGCCTAGAAGTTTTTCACATAGCAACAACAAGCCATGTTGACTAATCCCTTTCAGCATGGGCAAAATTTAACTCAAGCCTCTACAAGTGCCGAAGGGGGCAGCCAAGAAACCTACCCTCCCCCAAACAATTCCTCATCCGCAAACGTATATATGGTTAGGGGTGATGCTTTAATAATGACTAGAGCGCATGACTATAGTAAACCAAGTGCCTCTGAGAAGGGTAAATAAGTTGAGATCCCATCTCTTCCTCTACAGATCGAGAATACGTTGCGAAAAATAATGACACACATTCCAAAGGGTGCATTTAAGAAATATTCTCACAACCCAAATGCAAGGGCCGCCCAGAATTACTCTATGGTGGAAGATTTATCACAAACCCCTTGTGCGATGTCTACTTTGGAGGTCGTCCAAAGCTGCCCTACTCAGAGAAAAGCCTTATTAATTGCTTTAGGCTCTACTGAGACTTGTAACCCGGGTACCATCATGCTAGATACGACTGACTTAAAACCTCGTCTGCCTTACCACGTCATGTTTCAGATACTAGTGGCTCATCCCACGAAAACTTTTACACGGAATATCTTTCGCACAGTGGTCCATGAGGGCGCTTCAACTTGCGTTATGTCGTTAGCATGTTGGAAGGCCATTGGTCAGCCCACTTTGTCTCCATCACCTACTCTCCTCATTGCATTCGATGATCATTCTTTCCGACCACATGGCATCGTTCCTTCTTTCCCTGTGCAGTTAGGAGAAAAGATCGTGTGCATTGAAGTAGAGGTAGTCGATGCCCCCCTTGACTATAATATCTTGTTAGGTAAGAGTTGGACTTATTCTATGCAAGTTGCGGTTGCTGCAATTTTCCGAGTCCTATTGTTTCCACACCAAGGCTGGATAGTGACCATCAATCAATTGTCCTTCTCTAGACCTGACCTAGCTTTGGGGGAATCCACGGTTCCCATGATTGATAATCCTTAAGCCAGTGCCGTTAATGTAGGGGTCATCTTGTGCCCATATTTGATGGGTACTTTTGATTACCCACCTCCTCGTGACAATGTCAAGTTTATATCTAATCATGACAAGGATGAGATTTTTCAAGTTTCATCATTCCACATGACTTACTTTGCGGATCTGTGGATTCTTCCTTCCCCATCAGCCACGATGGATGTGACAGGGCACTCCAGCATGTCCATGCCCTTGTCGGCCACTGAAGTAGCATACTCTTTAGTCCAACAAGCTTCAGCTAATCCTAATCCGACTCTCGCACAAGAGTTGGATCCACCTCTAGAGCCTATCTGGGCTCAGGGTTCTCTCACCAACAACGATTCGTTAAACTTAGTCTTGCCTTATGACGAAGTAGTAATCGAAGCAATGACTAGTCCGGACAAACCTTGGGAGGATCTTCATCATAGAACATATTTCCTCCCAGAGTTAAGCCAAATCGAGGCAGGCAAATTCACTATCACCATGACGGGAGATCAGCCATGTCCCATTAATCTCTTAGCTATGCAGGAAATTTATGCTGAAGAAAATATGGAGACTATCGCTGAAACTATACCTATCAAAATCTCCCGAAACCTTGGTGTTGTGGAGAATGTCTTCATCGGAGCTGATTACTCCCCCGAAGAGATTCAAATTTACATGGATCTTTTCAAAGAATTCTGTGACGTTTTTTCCTGGTCTTATGAGGAAATGCTAGGCATCGATCCAAAAATAGTTGGACATGAAATCACAATGTATCTTGATGCTAAGCCTGTTCGACAAAAACTTCATCCAGTCAATCCTAAGAAGGCAGAAACCATCAATATTGAGGTTGAGAAATTGCTCAAGGTAGGGTTCATTTACCCTATCCATTTGACTCAATGGGTGTCAAACCCCGTGCCGGTTGATAAAAAACAAGGCACAATTTGTGTATGTACCGATTTCTGTGATTTGAACAAGGCATGTCCAAAAGATAATTGTCAAACCCCATTCATCGATCAAATCATTGATGAATGTGCTGGTTGTGAAGCCTTTTCATTCATGGATGGTTTTTTGGGCTTTAATCAAATTCAATTCAAACCTGCGGACCAACACAAAACGATATTCCTTTGTTCGTGGGGTACATTCGCCTATTGTAAGATGCATTTTGGCCTCAAGAATGTTGGAGCCACTTTCCAGCGGGCCATGTCTTTTTCATTTCACAACCTCAAACATATAGTCGAGGCCTATCTAGATGATTTATCATCACACTCTCACAAGCGAAAGGATCATCCTATGCACCTCAGACTAATCTTCGAACGCTGTCGCTACTTCAGGATTCGCTTGAATCCCAGCAACTGTATCTTTTGCATCATGTCAGGATGTTTGTTAGGTTTCATCATATCAACAATAGGGATCATGGTGGATCCTCTTAAGGTGGACGCAATAATCCAGTTGCCCCCCCCCATGCACAATCTTACAACTTCAAAGTCTTCAAGGCAAGGAGAACTTCTTACGACACTTCATCGCCAACTATGCTGAAATCACCAAGGGCTTGATGTGTTTACTGAAGAAAGATGTTCCCTTTTTCTGGTATGAAGCCACTCAACGCTCTTTTGATGCATTAAAACACACTCTCACAACCACACCTCTGCTATGACCACCTAATTATAACAAATATTTCCTATTATATCTGGCTGCTGTAGAGTCAACCATAGGCATGGTTTTAGTTCAAGAAGATGATTTGTTTTCAGAATATGTGATATATTACCTGAGCCGAGGCCTCATAGGACCGGAACTTAATTATTCCCATATCAAAAAACTTGCATTGGCAGTAGTTCATGTTGTTCAATGGTTTCGTCACTATGTTTTGTTTCGCAAGATCATTGTCATTGTTGTCGTGAATCCATTCCAGTACATGTTGACACGACGCGTTATCGGTGGAAAAATCAGTAGATGGATGGTCATCCTCCAAGAATTTTACTTAGACTTCATTTCAACCAAGTCCAAGAAGTCATTGGTCTTCACAAAACTTATTTTGGAACTTCCGGTTGAGTCAGGTGACGTTGTGCTTGAGGAATCGCCTATCCGGGGGGATATGTTTTTGATTGAATCTTATTACTCCTGGTGCAGAGATATACTGATCTATCTCTAGACTTTGAAGTGCCCCACCTCTGCTTCTCGTGACGAGCGTCGATGAATACACCATCAGGCTAAAAATTATCTCATACTCGATGATACGTTGTATCGGAGAGGTGTAGACTGCATCTTGCATCGATGTCTCACTCATGAGGAGGTCGTCATAGTGCTCAACGATTTTCATATAGGAGCCTGTGGAAGTCACTTATCTGGGTTGGCAATAGCCCAAAATATTTTATGAGTAGGTTACTTCTGGCCCACACTTATCAAATATTGTATCAAGTCGGTCAAGAAGTGTCATCTGTGCCAAATCTTCTCTAAGAAGATGAGGGCACATCTAGCTCCTATGTTTCCTTTCATCACAGTTGGTCCCTTCACTAAGTGGGGGATTGATTACACTACATGCAACCCCCCGTCAACAAGGGGGCACTGCTACATCATTGTAGCTGTCGACTACTTCACTAAGTGGGTCGAAGCTATGCCAACGTTTAAGGATGATGGAGAGACTGCAACTCTCTTCTTATTCAACCAGATTATAACACAGTTCGGTGTCCCAAGAGAGATTTTTGCTTACCATGGAAGTCACTTTTAGAACCAAATGATGTCTGAATTAACATCAAAGCTTGGGTTACAGAAAGAACATTCATCACCTTACTACCCCCAAGCCAATGGGCAGGTGGAAGTTGTAAACAAAACTCTTAAGACTATCCTACAATGAACTATCAACTCAGCCAAGTCAAATTGGCATTTGATGTTATTCTCGACATTATGGGCTTACCGAACATCTGTTAAGACTACAACTGGTTTCTCACCTTTCCAACTCATTTACGGGCTGGAGACAGTCTTTCCCATCGAATGTCAAATCCCATCTCTAAAATTGGCAGTACAGTTATTGCCAGACACTTCTCCACTTGAAGAATGGTTAGTACACCTTGAGCAGCGTGATGAACAGAGTCGTGATGCGGCCCTGGCCAACGAGGCTCATAAAAATAAGGTCAAGTGTCAATATGATAGGTTCGTTCATCCTCGGGTTTTTTCTGAGGGCGACCTTGTCCTGGTCTATGACCAAGATAAGGACCCCCTAGGGGTAGGAAAGTTTAAACCCATGTGGTTCGGGCCCTTCATTATCAAGGAGGTTTTAAAAAAGGGTGCTTATCGTTTGGTCGATTTTGAAGGGAATGCTTTGGCGGAGCCTAGAAATAGGCTCTACCTCAAGAAGTATTACTCATAGAGAGGTCACTGTGGGTAACTTTTTGTAACATATGTATAGTCTTTGTACTATTACTTTTTACATTTCTTTGAAAAACGTGTTATGGACGTGTCATTTTTGTTATCTTTCATCGATATGGCAGATGTCAAGTGAGTCTGAGGTGTTCGTTGGGTATGTGGACGGTGCTAGTAGACACACGCGGAGGCTTGCCTCCGCAACTTGGGTAATCTTTACACCACAGGGTCAGTTGTTATCTTCCGGAGGTATATGCTTAGGTGACACCACAAATAATGTTGTTGAGTATAGTGCAGTTATTGAGTTGCTTTGTGACGCTTTGTCATTGGGTTTTTCTCATCTCCAGGTCTATCTAGATGCTCAACTAGTTGTGTCACAACTAAACAGAATATACCGGGTTCATGACCCAACTTTACACCGACGATTCCTTAGGGTACGTCTCTTGGAACCCCACTTTGAATATATTACATATTTTCATGTTCCTAGGAGTTTAAATCAAATCACAGATACTCTAGCTAATAACATTTTAGATTGGCATCTTGCCCGCATATAAAAAGATCATGAACATAAACATGTAAATACATTTTTTCACATATAATCCATAAGACACAAAAAAGAGATAAAAAGAATATATAAACATCATAAAATCCTCAAAGTACATAGATGGGCACAAGCGCCACAAAAGTGGGAACAATAACGAGTCACCGGACTTATGCCCTCAAAAAATATATACATATCAGTTCTCGTGGCACATAAAAGTCTAAAGTCTGCTCAGGGCCTATGGGCCCTGTTATAATCATGTACAGCTTGGGCTAAACGCCTAAACAATCAGACCCATGTCTAAGGTTCCCCCACAACATGAGTTTGCATGGATGGCGGCAGGTCCTCTATCTCTTCCATGGGAACTGTGCGAGTGAGCACAGTAAAGTTCTGCTCAATTCGCCTCAGGACCCTCTCGGCCTCTCCTACTAGGAAGTTCCCTGCTACTGCTTCTCCTCTAGTGGCAGCAGCTGCGGCTTCTGGCCGTGGGCGACGCATGTTCCATGCATAGTCGATAGGTTGCACGGGCCCCACATCTGCATGCAATAAACGTTCACCCATTAAAAACTCTGGTATACAAAAGCATCATATATATATCAAAAAAAACATAAAAATTACATATAAAAACAAAAAAACGGTATAGGTGGAGACTTACCCATCTCCCCTCGCTCCTCACCAGAGGCACTGGTATCTCTAGATCTCTGGAGAAGTCGATCCCCGCATATGGGTAGTCCTCAATAGCCGAGATCTGTCGTGACAGCCAAGAAAAAAAGTCATCGTTGAAGGCCTCCACGGTCCTTCCACCACCCTGTCACGAAAGTAACGCTGCCCATCTGCATACTACGGGGAAAGTGGCCATATGTCCTCGTACTGTCAGTCGAGGACTGAAGCACATAAATCTCTCATAAAAGAATGAACACAGGATGGTGTGAAACCCGAAGTTCCTGTGTGTCCATTGTTGGCAAGCTGTCAATTGACTCTTCATGCACTCCAATAGTGTGGTACTCCAATAAAAAAATTGTGCATTCATGCACTGGATCACATAGTTCATCTGTGCATGCGAAGCCTGATGCACGGCGGCTGAGCTGGTAATCCTCCCAATGAGCAATAAATTAGTTTGTAGGGCGAGGCTAGTAATCCTACTAACGGGTACCGAGGAACCTCTATGATCAGTCCCAGCCTCACAGTACTCATCTATCAGCTCTGAGACCTTGCTCGGCCCTGCAGGAAAATTTTGAAGGTTGACTGGTTCCCCTCTCCTTGAGAGGCCAGTCAGAAAGTAAATATCCTCGGTGGTGGGCACCAAGGATTGCCCCTCTAACATGAATGCCTTTGCATCAGGGTGCCAGTAATCCACCAAATCATTTAGTAGCCTTGGTTGCGCGCACATAAATGGACATAAAAATAATTTTACCAACCCACATTGTGTCAGCACAGCCAAAACATTCGGATCTGCAGCCACTAACTCATTGGTGGGCTCGTGCTCCCTTTCCCTTCACTGAACATACATCTTTCCAACACAACAAAGTAAAAGGAGGGTCAATACTATTTTAATTTTTTTCTTTTTCACCACGCGGGGAGGGGGTACCTGCAGCCTGTAGAGGTGATAGCCGTGGGTACCCACAAGCAGGATTTGCTCTGCACACGAGTACCCGCAAGCAGAATTTAATCTGCATGCGAGTACCCGCAGGCTGTCCCTGGACATCCCGCGTTTGCCTAGGGCCGACCCTTTTTAAGGTCGACGCCCACCCCAAAAATCAACTAAATGCTACAAATGAAGTATTGAATAGCTAGACAAGGGAGTTTGTACTTACTTGGTCCAAGAAGAAGTCTGTTTCGTCCACTATAGCTCCCGGAATCCCGATCTTTGGCAAAGGGGGTCTTTTGGCTCCAGAGTCAATTTCCAAATCAGCAATGGTGATAATGAGCTGCTAGCTTCTATTTATAGACTTTTTGGCCTCTTTTTGCCACTTTTTTGGCCCCCCTTATCAGTTTCTTAATACCAAAAACCATTTTGAGTGATCCGGGAGTTATATGGGAGGGATTTGAGCAGGTATTGGGAAACTTTTTTTTGAGTTTCGAAAAATAAAAATAAAAAATATATTGACGGTCCATAATTTTTTTTTTTTCAAAAAATCAACTTGAGCATATAGGTTAGGATATTGCCCCAACTTTTGCATCTCGTTGCCTTTTTTATGCTATAGGATCGATCCCATCTGGTGGTGACACAGAACTGTCATATATTTTATAGAAGTGTCGCAACTTGGTGGTAGAGCTTACCAAAACATGGATGCCCTAGGTAGGTCTTGGTTGCATTATGGTGTCCATGTCGTTTCTAACAACACTGTAGGCTCGGGAGTCCGTATAGTGTTTCCCGAATATGAGTTTGAGCCTCATTCGCATGGGTTTTTTTCACTCCTTGTCTTACCCTCTGGACTCCCAAAACATAACGGGTCTCCTTTTAAGCCCTTTTCAGACCCTTTAAAAATGAAAATATTGTCAAGCAATCTTGTGACCTTTCACGCTCATTAAACTGAAATTTGAAGTCACGTCTGTCTGGCGGTATTTTACCCCTTTTTCGGTCTAGATGGTCAACTGTACGAACAAAGGAATACTCTATGGAATTCCCATTCTTTAGAAGAGTACCCTCAGGTATAATTTTATTCCTTTTTTGGGCCTGAGGGACTAAATTTATGAAAAAGAAACCCCCCCGGAGTCCATAGTTAAGCTCTTTTCAGACTCCCTAAAATTGAAAAGA
>ML777533.1:181609-203787 GCA_009831015.1 Picea engelmannii | reverse complement strand
CTTATTCTTTCACACTCGTTAAAATGGTCCAGAAGAACATTCCTGATGGAGTCCATAGTTAAGCTTTTTTCAGACTCCTTAAAAATGAAAAAATGGCCGAGTGATCTTGTCCTTGTCACACTCGTTAAAATGGTTTTGAATTGGCATCTAATCAGTGCTAGTTTACCCCTTTTTCAAACCTACTAGACTATTATCGAAAAAGGTACCCCACTGGAGTCTCCTTTTATGCTTTTTCAGACTCTCTAAATATGAAAAACCACCGAGCTTCCCTTCTCTGGGCTCGTGAAACTTACATCAAAGGACATTACCATTGTGTGTTCTATCAACTGCATTTGCATCCCTTACCCATCAGCCTTGTAACAGTTTGCTTCTGTGTCTTAACACCTTTGGCCACTGGAGGATTTTTTCCAAGTATCATTTCCCAGAACATCAGTCTTGTCCTTGTGTCTCGAGCTTGTATGTTTTTTGTACTTGTTCCTCCATTGTAACATAATATTCCTTTATTATTTTTCAAAAATTATCAAAAACAACAAAAAATTCAAATATACCCCAAAAAGAGGATGGGAAAAGTATTTTCTTTATTGGTAGCATAATGAGTCGCCCTTGGATAAAGCACATCTATCTGTTTGATCATCAGACCATGGGATGTAGTACGACCTTAGGAATCTTTTTCTCACTATATCAAGTTGTGTCCTCCACCGTTTGGTTACTCTTCCAAACATATGGAGAGTTTGTGTTGCCTCCTGTTTCGTAGACTTATGAATAATAGATATGTTGCCTGAGTCTTATCACTTGTCATTCTATTATCCAAGGGAAGTGTGTCACTAATCCTGAGTCATCCCCTCTGTAATATGTCTCTTGTCTGCATACCCAGCCATCCTGAACATCCAATCAAGTCTTAAATCACTGAAGCCTTCAGTCCGATCATCAATATTATCAAGTCCATAACCGACGAGCCGTCAAAGACCTCTGGGTAGTGAAGTCGTACAACACTCCTACCCGAGTTTAGAAGATTTTGAAGTTATTTCTCGAGCTCTGAAGTACAACCATCAGGTCGAATCAGCTTATGGGAGATGGATACTTTATATGTATATCTTTTTGATTTCGAGATGTAGCTCCATTGTGTATTATTTGCGGCTACTCTTTATAGTTATTTGAGATGGATCTACAGTGTATTTGATTGGTAGCCATGGTTCTATTTTATCCTGAGCATGGTTATACCCACCTCGGTGAGACATTTGTTATTTTGCATACGGCACCTCCTGATTCCTGATTCTTGGGCTCACTCATTCAGCATATCAGTACAGATTGGTAAAAGATTGGTAATGTATTTCGGCCATCAGATGCTCTTCTGACCTCACACATTAGGGGGCATCTGTTATAACCCTAAATTGCACCACACATGCTTACCTGGCATTAGGCCAAATCATATTCATTCATTGCCAAAACATCTACTGAACAACCTCTTCCAAAATCCTCTTGGGTAAAGGTACACGTGCCCTAACCCACTACTACATGCATGTGAACGCTGGCAGGCCTACTACAGCCTACGTTTACCTAACAAAACACAAAAATAGGAAAGTTTTCGATGGGACAAAAATCTATGGATCAGTTAACTGAAACTCTCGGCCATGCATGGCCGAGAGTTTGTCCAAAACCCTAGCTCCTTCTAGCCTATAAAAGAAGGGGTAGGGGTACCATTTGGAGGAGGAAAAATATAGCGAAGAAACTCTGCGCATTTTCCAAATCCATTTGTTCCAACCCTTTAGCATTTCATCAAGCCTAAGGAGAATTAACGCAAAGTAGTTAGAGGACAAAAGAAGAGGAGTCCAGGATCAGGATCAAGGAGCGGTGGTTGGTCTCGACTTTGATTGTAAGTTGATTCATTTTGAAAATAATAAAAGAATACTTTTCCCATCCCAATGCATGATTTATCTATGATTTGTTTAATTTATGCTTAATTTCTAACCCTCAAGTAGAAAAGTAGCATGCATGCGTAGTGTTTTGTCTTGATTGCAGGTTAACTTTGGAAGGAGCAACGCAAGTAAGCGGGCAAAGTGCAATGGAGGATCTACACCAAACATCAGTAAAAAGGTTAGTATTTCCTTTCCATGCATGTATCGTGAAAGAGGGGTTTAAGTTTTGGGTGGTAGGTTAAAAAGTCATTTCTTTATGGTCAAAATCTGCATGCAAGTCTGACCCTAGTTTGCTAGTCCATAGGGTATTTTTCCCAACAACACTAAGACCACAAGTAACATTGTAAGTATTTGACAAATGGGAAATTGATTTTGTGGGACCAATTAACCCACCATCAAAGAGATCAGGAGCGAGGTACATTATTACTGTGACATAATACTTGACAATATGGGAAGAAGCAACACCAGTAAAATATTGTAGCGCAAATACCACTACACACTTCTTGTTTGAGAACATGATCATTATATTTGGATGCCCAAGGATTTTTATGAGTGACCAAGACACTCACTTCATTAACAACACTATTAAGGAAATGACTAAGGATTTTGAATTTTATCATCAAAAGAGTACAACATATCATCCTCAAGAAAATGTAATAGTGGAAACCTTTAATAATATCCTTGAAAATGCTCTGAATAAGATTTTCAATTTTAACAGGGACGATTGGGATTTGAAAATACCAGAAGTACTGTGGGCCTACAGGACCACATGTAAAAAATTGGCAGGGCAGACAGCGTTCATATTGGTGTATGGACAAGAAGTCATGATGCCACTAGAGTTTTTGGTACCTAGTCTGTGTGTCGCAACAATTAAAAACATGACACATCGAGGTGCTTTACAAGAAATTTTAAGTCAACTGATGATTATGGAGGAATATAGGATTCTAGCATGGTTTCAACAAGAAGTATAGAAAGAAAGGGAAAAATCTTGGCATGATAGGCATATCAAAAGGAAAAAATTCAAGGAGGGAGACTGTTGGCAGTAGGCCGAAGTGGAAAGGAGGATGATTGTGGGGAAAGAAAGCATGTAGAAACTAAAGTAATAGCTAGAGGAAAACATAGCACATGTGCATGCAAGAAGGCATGCACAAGGAAAGCAACAATTGGAAGGAAGAACAACACACGTGCATGGGAGGAAGACCTAACGTCAGTAGGGTTAGGGTTTTGGTAATATATTGTAAATGATTGAAGAGCCTGAAATATATAAATATAGATATGTAGGTATCATAGGGGGTTCCTTCTTGTTAGTTTGGTTTTTCTTTGTCACACCATATATATGTATGAGTCAATGCGAATTGTAGTGATGTTATGTACTATTTTGTAAGTTGTTGAGCTAGAGGAGAGGTGAGAAGGAAGATCTGAGGATTAGATCACGCGATGAGGAGCCTGGTGCAATCTAGTTCACCTCATATAGATCTTACCCATAAGAGGATAATTGTAAGCACGTGACACCAGATATGCAGAAATCCCATAATAAAAGAGTCAAGAGCCAAATCTTTGTGGATGTAGCCCTGGGAGGGGGTGAACCATGGTAACCTCTGTGTAATGGGATGAATGCATGCATATATTTACTGTCTTTTTAGTAGTTATTTGTTATGGTTAATGAATGAATGAATGAGTTGTTACATTGCATGTTTAAATATTGTTGCAATATTGAGGGAATAAGTCATGAATAATAGTAGGTTGCAATCATAGTTATAATAAATGGTCCAGAATATAGATCCCATATATTGCGCTTAATCCTAGGTTGTAAACACATGAGTCTTACAACCACCCATTAAATATATCTCGGGTGAGACTACATGACGAATTATGCATATTGTGTTTCCTTCTCGTTTACCAAGAGGACTGATAGTTTTAGAGGCTTTTGCTGGAAACCCGAAAGACATGAACCTTGGGTCAATAAATCAGATGATAGAGTAGAACTAGTAATTAGTAACCAACAAATGGTTTTGTTTTCATTGGAAGGAATAAAGGAGGATTGAGTAGATGAGATAGGAGGAGCAGGAAACACGCAAAGAAAAGAAGAGAAAAATGAGCAATTGGAAGGGGATGTTGAGATCATGGAACCCCACAAAATCAGAAATCAAAACTTGGTTGAGAACCAAATAGCTAGAGTTTGCACAGAAAGACAATAGAAAACCTAAAATCACACCTTACAAATATCTAGACAAATAGGTGTTTACTGATTTACACGAAGTCTTTTTCTGTAATTTTCTGCATCTACTGTAGGAGTGGATACTAAGCTTAAAGGATAACCATGTGATGAACTGGATTCGACAGCTAGATTGGACCCCAATACATATTGGGAAGTTATAGAAGGTGAACAACAAATTCACCTAGGCAATGGAATTTTGGCTTGACAGTATTGTGGCAGGCTTCATAACAGAGTTTTCCATGGACACAACGAAGTCATATAGTGTAGCGGAGAAAGAATTTCTACATGGACCTCGAGGAAGGTACATTCAATCCCTGTATACTTCTATTAAGATACTGTTATATAACAAAGGGGTAATGAAAATGGAATCATACAACTAAAATTTCCTACGTGCATGGGGGAAGGGGGCAAGCACTGACAGAGTGAGGATAAATGGAAGGAGGAAAAAATAAAGGCAAGGAGGAGGAGCCCTTGGACTTGATCATGATGGACAATGACCAGATCAAGTGGATCTTGGAATAAACGGGAAAGACGCATAGCGGATCACACTACCAATACAAGGTGAATACCAAGAAGAGAGCTATAGCCATGAGGGAAGGCTTGGCAAGTGATGAGGAAGAGGTAGAGGATCTTCGGACTGTGGAGCATATTGAGTAAATCCTATGCGCACCATATGAGAGGAAAATGAGAGGTCCAAGAATGGGAGGAGAAGGAAACCATCCTATCCATATTAATGTTAGTGTGGAACCCATAAACCCATGTGCGACTAATACACCAAAGAGAACACCACCATTTAGACAACCACAGTTTGGAGGAAGTTCGAGAGTAGGAAGTACATCTACAAGAGGAACAACAACTGGAGGAGCTAGTTCATGCAACACTATTCAAGCATCTACACCGCACAGAGGAGGTAGCAATTTAGTATTCAGAATGGCAGGACATGATCCTACCATCAGGTTACCATAATTTTGGGGAGAAGCAACAAAAGACCCAGAGAAGCACTTGTTCATTTATGCAAAGATATGAGAAGAAAAATATATCACTGATGAAGATACCAAACTTGTGCAACTAGCTATTATACTAATAGACCACACACTAGACTTGTACATGAGTCTAGACACAAACAATGGCCCTGTGACCACCAAGACACTAGTGAACATTAAGAATTTGTTGATTAATGAGTTCCAGAAGCCAAGTTTAGAGGACCAGTACATGAACAAGATGATCGAAATAAGATAGAAACAAGGAGAGTCTATATGGGAGATTGACTAAAGATTCAAGCAACTGAAGGGAAAGTTAAAATACCTCATGACCAACATAAAACATCGACACCTATTTGTCAATTCACTACTCCCACACTTAAAATACCCTTTACGACAACACAAATTTCAAACACAGGAAAATACTCTGAAGGAAGCCTTGCAACTAGAAGAAAACCAGTACCAACAGACAAACCCATCTGTCGAATAATTGGAGGAGGATTTGAAGAATATCACGTTCCATCTGAACCAAAATAAGAACAATGACAAACGAGAAGTTCTTTGGTGTACCACATGTAGGATGAAAGGGAACCACAAGAACGAATGTCCAACATTCGCACAGTATATGGTAGCAGGAATGTTGAATCCATTACCAACGGCAGGATTATGGTGTGAAATATGCAAGAAACCAACTGATGACTCGTATCAATGCACGATGATGCAAAAATACCAGACAGTTCCAAAGACTTCATATTGCACCTTTTGCAAGTTAGTGGGCCATGACGATAAATATTAAAAGACTATGGAGTTGATGCGAGAAAGGACATCAGATGCATATAGGGTACAGGATGAAATGATGACTGGGCAAGGAACACCACAGTTCAATCAATCCCAAATGCCATACAACACTATGCAATAGTAGTATAATACTGCGCAACAACCATACAATAATGCGCAACCGCAGTAAAACCCGACACAACCTCAGTACAACACCATGTAGTATAATCAGGTGCCTTAGTATAACATGCTGAGAGGTGATTGAGCAAGCTATAGAGGAGGCAGACAAGCCCAAGGAGGTAGAGGATGAGGTAGAGGACCAGTCACATGTCACAATTGTCAGCAATCGGGACATTATGCAAGGGAATTCCCACTTCCACCAGAAACTTGTATGTGTTGTCACACATCGGACCATGATACAAAGGAATTTCCGACACTACTAGTGAATATTTAGAAAAAGAGGAACCAGAACAATCATAATGTTCATTGGATTTCAGTCGAAGCAAGGGATGAAGGAGGAAATATCAACATAGTTACCCACAAAAGTGTTAAAACAGGCACTGACATAGTTTGATAGGAACCAACACAGAACCAATGGGTAAAGAAGAACATTGAACCAAGAAAGAAGTTCAACGCACAAAAGGAAAAGAAGATCTTTAAGGAGGCCAAACAAGAGTTTCAGAAGGAGGACACAACGTCGAATTCAACTGCGCATCTACACAAGGAAGCACCAGAATATGAGATGCCTCCATCATTAGATCATACCAACAAAATGGAGCCCATGGGATAAGTAAGTACAATCAAAGGATTTTTGAAATCATGTCTAAAAGTATTAAGTGATCCATCATCTGTGAAAATATTGAAAAACATCCTAGAAAAGTGTAGCAGCGAGACAAAAGGAAATCTAGAACCTAAAATAGTTAATCACCTACACACAAAAAGAACAAGTAGGGAATTTAGACTGAATTCTAACATTGGGGATTTCAATATGGGAGACATTATACTATATCTAGGATCTGAAGTGAATTTTTTACCAAAGAAGACATGGAAATTCATGGGAATTCCCACATTAGGATACTCATCTATTCAATTGAAACTAACAAACTAGCACAGAGTCCTACCAATAGGTAGACTGAAAGGAGTGACAGTAGATCTTGATGGAGTGCGCACTAAAGAAGATTTTGAAGTCATTGAAATAGTGGACGACACAACACCTTACTCGGCATTGCTTGGTCTTGATTGGGTGTTTAACAGCCAAGCCATAATCGATTTGAAGACTAGGAAAATGACATTTGATTCTGGAGAATATAGGGTCATTGTGCCATTAGACCCATCAGAAGGGGAGAGGTTTGTAGAACCTACTTGACTATATTTAGAGGAAATCGGCCAGTTGTATAGAACAAATACGCACGATGAGGATTACGTAAACCCAACTACAGATGGGTTACTCATTTGGTAGAGAATTAATTCATGTGCAACAGACTCAGAAACTGGTTTAGAGAATTGGTAGCAGAGGCTACATGAAGTATCCACGTGAAGATGTGCAATAATATACCATGCAATAAGATGGATAGCCAAAAAATTATAGAACCACCCAACTTCCATGGAATAAATGATTTGGAAACTTTCTTGACACAGTACGAACATGTAGTGTTAGAGAAAAAGAGACTGTTATCACTTGAATTAGCACTAAAGGCCACACCGGCAAGATGGTGGAGCGCACACAAAGAGACAATCACAGACTGGTACCAATGTAAGTAGTTACTGTGCATAAGGTTCGGCACAGAACATAAAAAAAACAAACAACAAAAATATGAAGGACACGAAGCACCAATGGAACACTTCGAGGCATGTAGAACACTATGGAAAATGACACCACTAGAGGAATGGCCTCATCACTTCATACATACTATAGAGGGCATACCAGCGAATTGGTATACGGACCAGGAATTGCGCAAAGGAACTACAACATGGATGACATTGCGATAGAATTTCACAGTCACTTTCTGATTTGAGCATGAGAACCCCAACATAGATGTATCCCTTAAACGGATCAGAGGACTTATATTCCTCAAAGAACCAGAAATAGAATTTATCACAGAAGAGAAACAACAGAATAAACAAACATTCAAGGAACTGTTGTCATGTTACCATGTATAGGAGGAAGCACCAAATGAAGATGATCCACACAATATTCAGATTGAAGAAGAATAAGGTGAAAGAGATGTGGAGGGCCCAACCAATGAATCAAAAGTCATTTCTGTGCCAATCAAGGTAAATAAAGTTAACATCAGGACAAATGAGTAGCCCAAAATGGCTAGCATTGGAGATTACTGGGATGAGAAAATAGTAGAAAGTTTCACATAGTTGTTATGCGAATACAGTGACCTCTTTCCCACAAAATTCACAAAGATGAAGGGTATAGCCAGAGAACTAGGAGAAATGAAGATACCACTCAGACCTGAAGAGAGAAGTATTAGACAACAACCCTACAGACTGAACCCTATATATAAACATAAAGTTAAAGATGATATCAATAGGATGCTCGAAGTCGAAATCATAGAACCAGTTTAGGAGTCGGAATGGATAATCCCAATGGTAGTACAGGACAAGAAACAAGGAAGAGGGATCAAGATATGTGTCAACTTGAGGAATTTGAAAAATTCATGCCTACACAACCCATTCCCTACACCGTTCACAGATGAAGTCTTAGAGAACGTGGGAGGACATGAAGCTTACTCATTCACTGATGGATTCTCGGGCTACCACTAGATTAGGATAACACAAGAGGACAGACACAAGACCATGTTTGCAACAGAATGGGGATATTATCAGTACACAATCATGTCATTTGGACTGAAGAATGCACCAACAATATTCTCCAAAGTAGTCATTGTTGTGTTTAAGGAATTAATCCATCAATTTCTTGAAGTATACCTAGATGATTGGATAGTCTACAACTTATTGAAAAAACATGTGGAAGTTTTATGGCTGATGTTAGAAAGATGCAGACAGTGCTATATATCACTAAATATCAAGAAATAAATATTTGGAACATTTTTTGGGATACTATTGGGCCACATAGTATGCAAACAAGGTCTAATAGTAGATCCAACAAAGATCGCAATCATTGTTAACTTGCCAGCACCAAAAACAGTCTGCCATCTAAGAGAAACGTTAGGACAGACATGATATTACAAAAAATTCATCGAAGGATATGCACATATCACAACACCAATGGAAAAGATCTTATGGAAGGATAAAAAGTTTCAGTGGAATGATGAGTGTCAACACAGTCTGGATACCATGAAGGAAAACATAGTTACGACGTCGATATTAGTATTTCCAGATTGGGAAAAGACATTCCATGTGCATGTAGATGCATCAACGATAGCACTCGAAGCTATCTTGGCACAACTAGGAACAAGAGACTTGGATCACCTAATAGTGTTCACAAGAAGAAAGTCATCAGACTCAGAACATAACTATAACACAACAGAAAGAGAAGGCCTAGCCATGGTCTATGCACTACAAAAATTCAGACATTACCTATTGGGAAAGAACTTTAAAATGTTCACAGATCACTTAGCCCTGAAATACCTCATCAAGAAGCTAGTGTTGGGGGAGAGAATCTGTCGATGGTTACTACTATTCCAAGAATTTGACTATGAAGTAATAGTTAAATCAGGGAAATTGAATGCAAGACCTAGCCACCTATCGAGGGTCACAAATGGAGAAGAACCTACGAATTTAGAAGATAACTTTCCAGATGCACAGTTATTCTTAGTACAAATTGTTTACAAATAATTCACAGATATCATTCAGTACTTGAGTACAGGTACTATGCCGCAAGACTATAACACTACGCAGAAGAAAAACCTGGTAGTTTGTGCTACCGACTATCAACTAATTGTCGAAAAGTTATATAAAATCGGCGCAGATAGCATCTTGCGAAGATACACGTTAGAGCACAAAATACTAAGAGTCTTAGAAGAATCCCATGAGGGAATAGAAGGATGGAATTATGCGAGTAAATATACCTGATCCAGGTGGATATCGGTGGCCACCCACCTTTCTCGACTGGCTCAAAATAGTTTTCTGGCAATTTTGGCAATTTGCTATTTTTAGCAGGTTTTAACTTCCAGGGCCATTTTGAGGGCCTAAATGAAGGTTTTTCAATATCTAGGTTCTCAATGATATTCAAAATAATTATTTATCCCCCAAAATGAATCTCCTCGACGATACCTTTCCAACGAGCTATCATACGCCTAAAACGGAGATCGTATGCAAAAGTTATGACCCCGGGAAGTTGATGTACTAACTTACCCAAACGGGGCCCACATGACTTTTGGCGCTTCATCTCCAAGGGTTAGGTTTTTGGATGTCTAGGAATTTTGGAATTCTTGTTTATTGTAAAAGGGCCTTCAGAGCCTCATTGTAATCATCTTCTTGCGAATGCGAGTAGCCGTCACATCTCTTCTCAGAGATAAGCTGCCACCATTCTAGCGAGTCTTTCACTCTGTATTTTTACAGTTTCTGTACATTTCTCTGAATAATAGAAATCATGTATTACTGTGTATCTATGTTTATGGTTGCATCTCTGATACATTTCTGTTATATTATTGAATATCTTCAATATCTCTGTGCATTTCTTTATTATATCTCCGCTCTCATTTCGTGCCGAAAATAATCTGGATCAGTGGTATCAGAGCAAGCTGCTCTTGATCGTTTTTCAGTGCATGTCCCCAACGAGGTTCGAGTATAGCAAGTTGGGTCTCAAGATTGTCTCTCTTGAGGAAAATCACTCTCGCACACCCAAGAAACCCTCAATGGTAGAGGAAAAGAAAATCGACGGAGCAGACGATCCTATCAGTCTGTTGCTTGAGCAAGCTCTCACGCGACAGAGGGACGAAATGATGGAGAATTTTTCCCACATCCTTCAACGCATACCGATATCATCAGGTGCATCTTCATCAAGAAGCCACTTTGGAGGCACCTCGCCTTTCAAGGTATAGGTTAATTTTGATATTCCCGTATTTGAAGGTCAAATAGATGTAGATGCCCTAGATAAATGGTTAAATCTGCTAGAAGGTTATTTCTCTATTCATAATTTTTCTGACAAGGAAAAGATCACCTTCGCACTCTTTAAGGCTCTCCCCCATGTCAAACATTGGTGGGAAAATTACTGGGAGCAGAGTTCCACAGAGGATTCTAGAATATATGAGGCCGAGCCCACTTGGAATTTTTTTGTGGATGCGGTAAAGGAATAGTACTACCCTGTTGGCAACTATGAGGACCAATACATGAGATGGACCACACTACGGCAAGAGAGGGGCCAATCAGTTCTGGAGTTCACCAATTACTTCCATACCTTGCACACCAAGCTAGGTATCAAAGACTCTGAATGACATTTGGTTCTGAAATATTGTGGGGCTCTACACAGATACATCCAAACTAAAATGGATTTTCTAGACATCTCATCACTCGGTGCTGCCTATCGATATGTTGTTAAAATCGAGCAGAAATTTAAGCACCAGAACAAACGGGAGTTCGAGTCTGCAAATCCACAATAACCAAAGTATGAAAAAGATAGCCCTAACAAATAGTCTCCCGAAAACCAGTCCAAGCCACATGAAAAGAAGGGTCACAGGAAGACAAACAAGGACACCGAAAAATGGTGCAATTTACACAAAAGCCCCTGGAACAACATCGACGAATGTCACTCAAAACAATCATTGGTGGCCAAGATCAAATACAAGGAGCCGAACCCTGATTCAGAATCTGATTCTGAAAATACTGGTAAAAGACAGATCATCGACACAGACCCCACTACTATTGTCACGACCACAACAATTCAACTAGAAGAACCAACAGATCCAAAAGAGGGGGAGCACCTTTTTCATTCACATATGTGGGTGAAGGGGACCCCGCTACATTTTATTGTTGATAGCGGAAGCCAGAAGAACCTCATCTCAGCAGAGGTCATCAAATAGTTGGGATTGTCGACAACACCACACCCGCAACCATATAGCATCGGGTGGTTTCACCAAGGATGGGATCTTCATGTCAGCCAACAGTGTCGATTGTCATATGACATCCAACCCTTCAAGGATGAGGTGTTATGTGATGTTGCCCCACTGGATGTTTGTGATGTTCTCTTAGGCCAGCCATATATGTGGAAACTCCATGCTATCTATGAGTCTCGACCTCGTAGTGTCATTATTACTCTGGGGGGTCATCTCTACAGGATACCAGAGGTAGTTCCAATTACTGCCCCACCTAAATAGTGTTGCAAGGTAGTATCTCATACTGCAAAATTCATCTTCTCCACAATCTATTCAAAAGGGGAACAAAAGGATACTGCAACCACTAAAACCTCGGCCCAAGAACCTTCTATCCACCAAAAGAAGGTCGAGAAGGTTGCAGAAAAGAACAAATATTCCTTCTACACACAGTCATCTTATGTAGCCATATTGGTTAAAAGGTCCAATCCTTCCAGTGACAGGTTCGTGACGACCTTCAATAAACCAAGCAACGTGACGGTTCCAACAATACAAGCAGCTCACCCAGATGCAGATCAAGCAAACGATTTTCCTTCTCCCCTAAGAAATCAACGCAATGGATACCATTGCTTCCTAAGGAGGGAGAATTGATCCAGGTGGATATCGGTGGCCACCCACCTTTCTCGACTGGCTCAAAATAGTTTTCTGGCAATTTCGGCAATTTACTATTTTTAGCAGGTTTTAACTTCCTGGGCCATTTTGAGGGCCTAAATGAAGGTTTTTCGAGATCAAGGTTCTCAATGATACCTAAAAGAATAATTGAGCCCCAAAAATGAATCTCCTCGACGATACCTTTCCAACGAGCTATCATACGCCTAAAAAGGAGATCGTATGCAAAAGTTACGACCCCGGGAAGTTGATGTACTAACTTACCCAAATGGGGCCCACATGACTTTTGGTGCTTCATCTCCTAGGGTTAGGTTTTTGGATGTCTAGGACTTTTTAAATTCCTGTTTATTATAAAAAGGCCTTCAAAGCCTCATTGTAATCATCTTCTTGCGAATGCAAGTAGCCGTCACATCTCTTCTCATAGATAAGATGCCACCATTCTAGCGAGTCTTTCACTCTATATTTTTATAGTCTCTGTACATTTCTTTGATTAATAGAAATCATGTATTACTATATATCTGTGTTTATGGTTGCATCTTTGATACATTTTTGTTATATTATTGAATATATGCAATATCTCTGTTTATTTCTTTATTATTTCTCCGCTCTCATTTCGTGGCGAAAATAATCCGGATCATTACCATGCAAAAGGTATTGTGCACAGGACTATGGTGGCCAACGATTCACAGAGACTTGAAAGAGTACTGTCAAAGATGTGATGTTTTACAAAGGTTAGGCAAACCCAACAGAAGGGATGAGGTTCCATTATGACCAAAAGTAACATTATAGGCATTTGACAAGTGGGCAATAGACTTTGTGGGACCAATCAACCCATCAACAAAAAGAACAGGGGCTAGGTACATTATCACTACGACAGGATATTTAACAATATGGGTGGAATTCGCACCAGTAAAATATTGCAGTGAAGAAACAACAATGTACTTTTTGTTCGAACAAGTACTCAATTGATTCGGGTGCCCAAGACTTTTGATGAGCGACCAAGGCACTCACTTCATAAATAACACCATCCGCACAATGGATGAATAGTTTAAAGTCCATCATCAAAAGAGCACACTGTATTATCCACAGGCAAATGGAATAGTGGAAGCCTTCAAGAATATTTTGGAGAACGCACTGACCAAGATTTACAACATCAATAGAGACAATTGGGACCTCAAAGTACCAATGGTATTATGGGAAGACAGAACCACATGAAAAAATTTGACAGGGTACATGCCATTTAAACTGGTTTATGGCCAAGAAGAAGTAGTACCATTAAAAGTTTTAGTACCCATCTTGCACGTAGCAGCTATCACACAAATGAAAGAATGAGGCACATTATAGGAGAGAGTGAATCAGTTATTGACCATGGAGGAAGACTGAATCTTAGAAGGATTCCATTAACAAGTGTATAAAGCAAGAGACAAATCTTGGCACGATAGACACATCAAGAATAAAATGTTCAAGGAAGGAGATCTAGTATTGATGTATGACAACAAATAGTTAAAGCACCTAGGAAATCTTAGAATGCATTGGTTAGGACAATACAAAGTAATATCTATCATAGGCGGAGGTGTTGTACAGTTAAGAGATTTAGCAGGTGCAAAACTCATAGGAATGATCAACAGAAGTCGACTGAAGTTGTACAAGGACACTCGACCACCCACCGCGTAGTAAAAAAAAAAAAAAAACTAAACTAAAAAGGGCACAATATGCCATAGATAGAAAGGCCACATGAAGTTAGAAACATGAATTTGGAAAAGGAAAGAAAAACAATTACATACAAAGGGAAACAAGTGGGAAAAAAGAAAGGTGGAAAAAGCAACATGACAGGAAGACACTAGGAGAAATTAAAGAAAGGCAAGGCCTGATGGGATGACACATTAATCGCACCAACAGAACATGGGAAAATAGGAGTAATGGTAAGTATGAAACCATCGAAGATGCATTGAATCTGCAATTAAGGTGCATTTAACCCAGAACCAAGGAAGCATACTCGAAAAGCTTCATGTGAAAACTGTACAACACATGGACACATGAGCCCATAGTCTATTCACAAAGACAGAGAAGAAAGATAATGACAGAGGTATAACAAAATAGAGAGAGTTCATGGAGACCATAGAAACCATTCGATTCTAGCGTCCATTTGATACTCACCATGATGGCACTGCCCAAGAAAGCAGAAGTGAGCCAAACCACCAGAAAAACCAGATTTAAAACCAGGTCATGAGCACAGGTCGAATAAGGTGAAAAATAATCGCCAAAGGTCATCAATATCAATGAAATCCCATCCCTAGAGAGGATACTTGTAAAACCTACACCGATACTGGAAGAAATATAGAAGCTAGTAGTGGAGGCCACCAATGTAGATATGGTTGTAGTGATGTAGGAATCGTAGAACTAGGAAGAAGAAACCTGGAAGGAGGTGCAACCAGAGAATACAGAAGCAGCTCTGAAGGCTAATGGCACAACATCGAATCTGACAGAAGCAGTGGAGCTAGATGAGGATCAAACGACCATCTCAGAACACCCATCATGGGAGACCATAGATGATGTCTCGGCTTGGCCGAAATGGCATACAGAGAGACAACCCAAAGTCACTATAACTTTGAGCTAGCAACCGCAGCCGAAGGACAAGATACATATACCAAGTTCACCCCACAAGAAACCTGCAACAAAAAATGTTCTACCATGCATACCAGTTGGGGTGTAGGCATGTCCAAAGCTACTGGGTCATGTCAGGAAGCTCAAATAATCATACCATGATGTATAAGACGAAGCCAAGTTCCTGAAACTTGCATAGAGGGTCTTTATATAGACCATAGGCACAAATCATTTTAGAGAATCGATTAACCAACCATACCAGTGGGCAACGGGGCTGGAGAAAACAAGAATATTAGGTCTGCTAAACCTACCACATTTTTTCAAAGGATAGAATGCAACAACATGCGTCAATTAGTTGTTAGCAGTCACACATGGAGGGGACATATGGCTGGAAAAACCCATCCCCATAATTGTTGAGATTATTGCACAAATAACAGGCTTA
The DNA here is from genome assembly GCA_009831015.1 of Picea engelmannii. NCBI lineage: Eukaryota > Viridiplantae > Streptophyta > Pinopsida > Pinales > Pinaceae > Picea > Picea engelmannii. The sequence goes on along the minus strand of ML777533.1, from coordinate 188,179 downwards.
CCAATTCAAGGTATGGATCCTGCATTGGTTCTAGATGAAAAATCCAAGGAGAAAGCACTAGCAGAAGAAATGAAAAAGATGTATGGGACCTCCAGGGGGACAAGAGGCATCATCATCAAAGGGATCAATAATGAAGCCACACAATTGGGCACAAAAATCTTAGCTTGCAAGTTGCTAAGAAAATTTCGCAGGGAGGAAGTACCAGCTGGAGTCATTGCAATTGTAGCCTAGTGCGCAGAAGGCACCTCAATATGTTGGGCGCCATACTCATTGAACTTATTCCTAGAGGACTGCAAGGATGTGTAGGATCTAGGAACAGAGTTCCACCGCTCATGGTTGATTACTTTAATAGCCTTCATGGGATGGCGGGAACCAGGCTATGTAGTGTTTTGTACCAGACCATAGTCAGTGGGAGTGAGGTATATATTGCTAAAAGCATGGCCGAATGCTAGGAATAAGAGGGATAATGTGATCATATTTGAAGCATACCTACGAGACATATAGGAAGCCATAAACCGATCGTGGAGAATAACACCCAAGGTTGTTGCGCAATATGCATACATCGCCAATTTCCAAGCCACACGACAAGCAATGTGGATACAGGTAGGTAGGATATGGCTAAACAATGGCTACAGATGCGTTACTACACTATAGAGGGTGATATCTATATGGTCATCAATGAATGGCCCAATGAATGGAATATTCCATCCATCACCTGGGAAGTACCAAAAAGAATAGTGAAAGGAGAGGCAGAGTAGGGGGAAACGCAACCTCCAAAAATCTAAGTGCCCAAGCAACCAAGAACAGGAAAGGAAAGTTGACACAGAAAAACAAAGGACCAAAGAAGATAGGAACCCAGAAGGGGAAGAAGAATAATACACAGTCGACCAAGGAACCAAAAAAAAAGATTGAGGGAGCACAGGACACCGCATCAAATCCCAACACACAGGAACCAGGGGGGAATAAGAGGTCAACCACGCAGGCAGGATGTGCACACAAGAATCCAAAGGAACAACGAGCATCACTAGAATACATGATTATGGAGGACGATGGGGACATGATCTCTAGAATGTTCCAGGATTGTCTAGCTAAGGACTTCGACCATGCAACACATTATAGGGACAAACTGCAAAAGGAGCTGGCATAAATGGGACAACTCCTTAAGAAAATTGGGGAAGTACAAATAGAAAGAAACAACAGGAGCATAGAGCCATCAACACCACAGACCAACGAAAGAGTGGAGGTAGAAGAACAAGATCTACTCTACTCATTACCACACACAAAGACAATGGTGTACATCACACCTAGCATGCTGCGCATGGATGAAATCGTGGGCCAGACACCCTTGAAGGATTTAGACCACATCCAATTGGTCTTGACATGGATGCCATCAAGGGCACTACACAAGTTGTAGGTTAGCGTCGACCATGAGGTATAGTATCGCACACATAAAAACTTAGTCGAACTACAACAAGTAACAATGAAGCAGGAGGTGCTGGTAAAATTTTGTGAGCAGGCCAAGTTCAAAACTCAGGAGGAAAAATATCGTAGGAACAAACTGGAATGACGACTAGGAGGAATTTTTGAGAAACTTCAAACACTGTGCAAGGGAAAAAAATTCCAGTAGAAGAAAATATTGATCAAATTGCACAGGCCATCAAGTAATATTAGAAGGAGATCGAGAATCTCTGAGAACATATCATACCCACCACTCCACTAGAAGTAAAGGAGAAAAGGAAGTTGAAAGCAACAACGCAGTTGTAGGAGATAGAGCATCAGATTAGAAAAGCAGCTGACTTGTTTGATAAAGTAGCGCATCTTTGGACAAGGTTGGAGGAAGATCCACAGGTCCAACGATGGGACAAGGAAGGGGAAAGGATCAATGCAGTGATCCAAGAGCTCAAGAAAAATCAAAAGACCATACCAATCCTAGAACATGTCAAAGGGACACAAGAGATTAATAAATTGCAGGCAGAGCTAATCTCTGCACAAACCTAGAAATAGTAGCGTCAGGATCAAATGGAGCCACTATAACAGAAAGTAGCAGAAGTACTAGCACAGGCAGAGGAAGCTAAGACACAAATAGTGCAGACCTAAGAAGAATGTGCAGGATTGTTGAGCGACGAAGTGGTAGTCCAGGTAGTGGAAACAATCAAGGATAAGACTACGCAGGCACTGACACAAACAACAGAGCTCAAGGAAAATTTCTAGATGATCACCAAGAAGATCGAGGAAGCACAAAAGGATTAGGTGGCTCGGGACGAGCCACATATCATCGTTGGGGTCCTATTGGCGGCACGCCGAAGTGGAAAGGAGGACAATCGTGGGGAAAGAAAGTGTACAAAAACTGAAGTAATAACTGGAGGAAAACACAACACACGCGCATGCAAGAAGTCGTGCACAAGGAAAGTGACATCTGGAAGGAATAACAACACACACACATGGGAGGAAGACATAACATCATTAGGGTTAGGGTTTTGGTAATATATTGTAAATGGTTGAAGAGCTCGAAATATATAAATATAGATATGTAGGTATCATAGGGGGTTCCTTGTGTTTAGTTTGGTTTTGCATTGTCACATCATAGATATGTACAAGTCGATGTGAATTGTAGTGATTTTTTGTACTATTTTTTTAGTTGTTGAGCTAGAAAAGAGGAGAGAAGGAAGATCTAAGGATTAGATCGCAGGCTGAGGATCCTGGTGCAATCTAGCTCACCTCATATAGATCTTACCCATCAGAGGAGAATTGTAAGCGTGCGATGCTGGATATGCAGAACTACCATAATAAAAGAGCCAAGCACCAAATCTTTGTGGATGTAACCCTGGGAGGGGGTGAACCATGGTAACATCTATGTAATGGGATGAATGCATGCATATCTTTACCATATTTTTAGTAGTTATTTGTTATGCTTAATGAATGAATGAGTTGTTACATTTCGTTTTTAAATACTATTGCGATATTGAGGGAATGGGCCAATAGTTTTAGAGGCTTTTGTTGGAAACATGAAAGACATGAACCCTGGGTCAATAACTCAAATGATAGAGTAGAAACATTAATTAGTAACCAACAGAGACCTAGTCTTGGTGTACAATAGTAAATCTCTTCAACACCCAGGAAAACTTAGAATGCATTGGTTGGGACTGTTATCGCACAGTTTGTAGGAAGGGTTTAGGTTAGCTTGAGTCAAGGCTTCAAACTGGCGTAACGGGAACTTCCCCACCCATTGTCACCTCGATGGGGATCTCTTTCTATTTAGGATGGCTAGTCCAAGGGAGACGTCCCTAGTAATCTGGGTTTCTAAAAGGGCTAAAGGGCTAATGGATCAAGATAAGGATTCCCTTTCATAGATTACTGCCAAGAAGGAGATAGTCAAAGAAGATATTTCACTGATAAGGGCACCTATTTGCGAGACAAGACAAATAAAACTAAAATGTGTTGTAGTGGTTAGTACTTCAAACATTCATGACTATCTTCAACATATATATGAGCGACGATAATTGTAATTATTGACGAAGTCAATGATTATAGACAAGGATAAAAGCTTAGAACACTTCTTCAATAAATACAAGGTGATAAAGGCATTCAATGTTTAATATCAATCTTTATTATGCAACAAATGTCATAAATCTGCTCATACATATATATTGTTGCTGCGTCACAATGCAGAATTAGGGTGATGTCAGCCCTAACAATAGGTCAAAACTGAAAGACAATGAGTGGAACGTTTTCTCTAATAAGCTTATGAATGAGTGGAACGTTTTCTCTAATAAGCTTATGAATGCAATCAATGACTCAAAGTCTATCCAATAAGGTGATAAAAGTCACAACATTTTAGGCCAAACAAGAGATCAAACAAGTGTGACGTCACCTATATTATTTTTGTTTTAGGGTTAGGGTTAGCTAGCCAACAGGTAGACGTTTTGACTAGATTAGCCAATGAAAGTACTCAAATCCTCTATGGCTACAAAGAGATGACTAAGACGCAATTTTTAGTCCAAGAAAATATTCAATTAGGGCAATACGTCATCATCAAGCTAGGGTTAGTCTAGACGCTAGGTTAGTTTAGGGTTTCAAATTAAAGAGTTTTGAAAGAGAGTTTAAGCACAAACAAGCTCAAAGTTATACTTCTAGACTAGTGCCTTGGGTCAATGGAGTGAAATGGAGAGAAGCTAATGGCTTGGAGAAATTCAAACCTAAGGACAAGAGGATTAGGTCTAATGGTGTTGCTATGGTAGGGCCGCTAGATCAAAACCCTAGGAAGAGAAGACTTAAATAGGTGTAGCTAAGGCTAGGCCTAAGGCTCCTTATTCTTTCCTTAAGACTCTTTTGGAAAAACAGCTAGCTTATAAACACAAATCTATGGCTGAAAAGTGTTGTTCAAAGACAAGGCTTTTCAAAACCCTAGAAGTAAACCCTGGGTGTAAAGTAAATTAGGCCTAGGACGCCTTCTTTCTTCAATTTATGTTTAAAACTAACTCAAGAAAAGAGCATGGCTAGCGTAGCTATGGCTAGGCTAAACCTTCTCTAATCAAATGTCTAATAAGATTTTACCATGGGGACATGAAGCCACAACCTACTTGTGTGTTGGCTCCCTAGGGTTTTAATGATTAAGCAAATAATAGCAATGTAACTATGCATGCAAGATATTTAATCAACAACCATTCATTCAAGAAGTTTTGATGAGAAAAACACTTACAAATTCATGAAGAAGCATAATCAAACCCTAGTTGTAAACCTTCCAATGATAAATAGCACCATATGCCAAAAGATAATCCTCCAAGAAGTTGCGCCTCACTCCAAAAACACAAGAATAACCAAGACAAGAGCTAAAGAAGTCACTCTCACAAGAGAGCAAGTTGTGTTCTGTCCAAATGAGGGTAAAACGTCCTCAATATATATGATTCTCATGACCTTTAATTAAAAAAATAGGTCATCAAAACAACCGACAAGGCTGAATTTACAATATTCAATCATTTGTCACTTTAAATGCCAAAAATATCAAAGTAAAGCTAAAAATGGAGACGTCAGGCCCCTAGAAGGGAGACATTGGCCCTGTTTGGGCATGATCAACATCCAACGAGAAAAACGTTGGCCCCTCTGGGGCTCCTGCAACCTATCACACGTGCCAAACAAGACTAGCACGCTGCCACATGCTCCAGAAATCGTCTAGCCTGCCCTGGTGGTGTCCTGATCACCAATACCATCGTCCCATCTGCAAGGGGCTGATCCCCATGGGTCAAATCTCTGCCAAAGATGTCCTGATGAGGGTGTCCTTTTTCTTCTCTATGCAGGGGCTCGTCACAACTCTGTCCTGCCTCTGCCATCCTAGCAACCATCTGATGGGCTCTTCAGCCCCATGGAGGTCCAAGCTAATCATCTCCCCATGTGCACCAATCCTCTGGTACCTGTCCACTGGGCATGGTCTTGCACATCAAAGACTACGCCCTCCATGGGATCATCAGTCCTAGACATCATAGCAATGTAAATCATATCTCATCATCAAATTTATCAAACATATGCATGAAATCCCTAACAAATCATCTAAGAGCTCAAAGACATTACACAAATCTACTATACAAAGCTGAGGAAACCAAAAGAACAACCTATTGGGATAATACCCACAAGAGATGGAAAGTTTCCTCAAAGGATCATTCAAGCCATGTGTAATGAGATGATATGGTTTTAGGGATGTCCAGTCATAGTCAGACCAAGGGCTGGTGTTATCTGTGGGTGCCTTTGTAGGAGGCGAGATGTACCCGTCATGGATGCATTTTTTTCCAAGCCCTTTATTGCCTTATCTTTCTTTATTTCTTTTTTACTACAATATCTGATGAAGAGGACACTGCCTTGGATTGGTAGCTAGAGCTGACAGCGTTACCCACTAGTATCTTCGCAGAAATGAGAAGGTTGGCTTGTGATGAGACCCCCTTTTCTTTGGCCATGCAACCAAAGGTCACTGCCCTGGTTTGGTGACCAGATGATGGCAATGTCATACTGCTAAATACCTATGAACATAATGGTCTGGCTCATGATGAGACCTCCCATCCTCTTGGTTAGGTCTTGCATTTATTTATTTAATTTTTCTTAGGGTCCCTTAGTTTCTTATCGAGAGGCTTTTTATTGCCTTCTCGGGGATCCCCTGGGCGAAGCATCTCTAGGTTTTCATTTCCTATGGATTTTATCTTTTACCAGCTGCTTTTACCCCCTGGGCCTTTAGCCCTTTCTTCCCACAAGACAAGATGTACCCTGGAAGGTCGTCCTAATGGCTAGACTAGGGGAATGGGATGGATGAGCAAGGTATAAGATGAAGAAGTGATAAAATGGTGGGAGAAGATGATGGCTTTGCAAACCCCCTTAGTGGCTAACCAAAACCCATGAATACTGGCTTGCTAAGTTGCCCCATCAATCACTCCAACAATGGTAAAGTGAATTAGTGTAAGATCCAAGCAGTCATCCGAAATGAAAGAAACCTAATGCATACATAAGAAGGTTATAATGATCAAATATGACACATACCATGATACCTCGGACCAATTACCTCATGGAGCAAGAGTCCTCTCCGATGCA
>ML777533.1:123570-155738 GCA_009831015.1 Picea engelmannii | reverse complement strand
ATCCAAAAACCTAACCCTAGGAGATGAAGCGCCAAAAGTCATGTGGGCCCCGTTTGGGTAAGTTGGTGCATCAACTTCCCGGGGTCGTAACTTTTGCATACGATCTCCGTTTTAGGCATATGATAGCTCGTTGGAAAGATATACCCGAGAACTACAACATTTTTGACAAAATTCCATGATGGAATTTTGCAACCGCAACATACCCCAAAAAACGTCGTTTAGGGCCTCAAAACGGCTCCAGAAGTTCAGGACCCGAAAAACTGCTAAAAATAGTAAATTGCCAAAATGTCAGAAAACTGTTTTGAGCTAGTTGGAAAAGGTGGGTGGCCACCGATATCCATCTGGATCAGGCATGGTCCTGCACATCAAAGACTACGCCCTCCATGGGCTCATCAGTCCTAGACATCATAGCAATGTAAATCATATCTCATCATCAAATTTATCAAACATATGCATGAAATCCCTAACAAATCATCTAAGAGCTCAAAGACATTACACAGATATACTATACAAAGCCGAGGAAACCAAAAGAAAAACCTATTGGGATAATACCCACAAGATATGGAAAGTTTCTTCAAAGGATCATTCAAGCCATGTGTAATGAGATGATATGGTTTTAGGGATGTCCAGTCATAGTCGAACCAAGGGTTGGTGTTATATGTGGGTGCCTTTGTAGGAGGCGAGTTGTACCCGTCATAGATGCATTTTTTTCCAAGCCCTTTATTGCCTTATCTTTCTTTATTTCTTTTTTACTACAAGCTCTGACGAAGGGGACACTACCTTGGTTTGGTGGCCAGAGCTGACAGCGTTACCCACTAGTATCTTCGTAGACATGAGAAGTTTGGCTCGTGATGAGACCCCCTTTTCTTTGGCCATGCAACCAAAGGTCACTGCCCTGGTTTGGTGACCATATGATGGCAATGTCATACTGCTAAATACCTATGAACATAATGGGTCGTCTCGTGATGAGATCTCCCATCCTCTTGGTTAGGTCTTGCATTTATTTATTTAATTTTTCTTAGGGTCCCTTAGTTTCTTATCGAGAGGCTTTTTATTGCCTTCTCAGGGATCCCTTGGGCGAAGCATCTCTAGGTTTTCATTTCCTATGGCTTTTATCTTTTACCAGCTGCTTTTACCCCCTAGGCCTTTAGCCCCTTCTTCCCACAAGACAAGATGTACCCTGGAAGGTCGTCCTAATGGCCAGACTAGGGGAATGGGATGGATGAGTGGGGTATAAGATGAAGAAGTGATAAAATGGTGGGAGCGGATGATGGCTTTGCAAACCCCCTTCGTGGCTAACCAAAACCCATGAATACCGGCTTGCTAAGTTGCCCCATCAATCACCCCAACAATGGTCAAGTGAATTAGTGTAAGATCCAAGCAGTCATCTGAAATGAAAGAAACCTAATGCATACATAAGAAGGTTATAATGATCAAATATGACACATACCATGATACCTCGGACCAATTACCTCATGGAGCAAGATTCCTCTCGGATGCAAGCCTAGGACGGTAGTGATGGAGGTTGCTACTGCTAACAGGACAAATATGGATGAGAAGAAGAAAGATGGGCCCTCCAGGGCCATGCTCAAGTCAATCCGCTCTTGGTACTCCATGTCTAGGACCATGTGGGCCTCGAGACATGATCTCCTAGTTATCCCTAGATATCGGGGATAACAGGGACCATACGAAGTAAATACTGTCACAGATGTGGGAGCTATACAATTGAAGGACTTGGGAGGAATATAACTTAGATGAATGATCAATGGGAGTCGACTGAGGTTGTATAGGGATAGTCGACTTTCTAGCACATGAAAAACAAAAAGTGTAGCAACATAGGAGTTACTGCATCAGACATCAAAAGATAGAAACAGAGGGGTGGCACGAAAAAAAGAGAATTTTCATGTGCACTCATAAATGTTAGCATGACAGAGAAAGGACCGACGATCACTAAAAGGAGGAAACAACATAAATGGAGGGTATGGAAAATAATCACCAACTAACGGAGGCTAGAAAAATTGAATGCCAAGAACGATTGATGGGATGTCGCATTAATCATGCCAAGGGAATTCAATGGAAACTACAGAAGAAGTGTCAGTTCATTCAAAATGCAACTTGGGTAATGCATTTGAGAATTTTCACATGATTTCTATATAAGGAAAGAACGTGGGGATTAGAAGGGTTATTGTGAAATTGAGAAAATCATAGAGCGATAGAGTATATGGAGTAGAGAGTGATTTTGCAGTAGTTACAGTGAGAATTAAGATCAATGGAGAACATTTTTACCACCATGGAACCACCCAATCTAGGAGTGTTGAGCCAGGCCTATAAACAACCTCGAAGGAACCTCAGAGAATATCAACAGCCATAGGGAAGCGAACAACAACCACCATGACCTACAAAATTCGTTAACTTGGAAGAAATCTCGTCGCCCAATATGGAACGAGAGATCCCCACACTAGTGGTGGAGGAAACACAAAAAACAACACCAGTGGGAATGGACATTGATATGCCAGAAGTGGGACAAGGCCAACAGGCTGAGGACATAGGAAATATTTCGTGCCTTGAAAACCCCAAATAAGCCCCAAGGGTTAATGGGACGGTCCCAAATTAGATAGAAGCGGTCGTGCCAGAAAGGTCACACACGACAATGTTAGAGAAACAATAAGAGGGCATAGTATAAGATGTCACCAACCGACCATAGGAGTATAGAGGGGAGAATACAATGGATGTCGAAACCTCAACTTAGCCACCAGATTGGAAGGAAAAGAAACTAGTAGAAATATCATCGCGTAGGCATGCTGCCACAACCATAGTCTTACCGTACATTTTGGAGGGGGTGCATGTCATGGATAAAATATTAGGCTACGTGGAAAAACTACAGTACTCAGATCATGATGTGACCGACACAGAGAAGTTTCTAGAGATTGCAAAGAAATTTTACCTGGATATTGTAGGTATAGGACACTTCGGTGAACCAATCAACCAATCAAAACAATGGGCATCCGGACTGGCCAAGACTGGGATTCTAATAATGTTGGAGATCTCTCACTTTGGAAGGGTTCAAGATGTAAAAAAATACGTCAAGAAGATGATGGAAGTTACCCACAGAGGATACCTATGGGTGGAAGAGCCTATCTCGATAGATGTAGATCTGATCACATATATTACATGGATACCATATGGGGGGAGAGACCTGTGCAGTTCCTCGATGAAAAAACAAAGAAGAAGGAACTCGTCAAGGAAATGAAGACATATGGAATGGAAAGAGCATCATGCATAATCATAATTAAGTGCATCAGTGATGCAGTGACTAGGATGGCAACAAAACTCATGGCGTGAAAATTTCTTAGAAAATGACGCAAGGAGGAAGTTCTTGCCAGGTTCGTTGTAGTTGCAGCATAGTGTGTGGAGGGAAGTATACTTAGCTAGTCCCCGTACTTGTTAAATCTATTCCTTGAAGACTGTAAGGACGCATAGGACCTGGGGACATAATTTCACTATTCATGGCCACTCACCCTGATCTCTTTCATTGAATGGAGGGAGCCTAAGTATACATACTTTGCTGGGAGATCCACTTGTTTCCACGCAATGCAATACCTATCATTGGGGTGCACTTCAAACCCCAAAAACAAAAGTGCAAATGCAGGCATGTTGGCAGGGTATTACAATGACTTGCAAGAAATCATTTCCAATACTTGGCAGGTTATGCCAGAAGTGGTCACATAATATCAAGGCATATCCAACTTCAAAGAAACCAGGAATGAAGTATGGATACAATCACAAAAGGATCCTGATAAGGAATGGATACAACTACGGTACTGCGTCAAGGAGGACAATGCAAAAATGGCCATTGAGGATTGGTAGGATGAATTGAGAGTTCCAGTTCTGAATCAAGAGATGTCAACAAACAAGGAGGTGGATGCAGAGCAAGAACAAACACTTGAAGGAGATAAAACAATGCCCAATAATCCAAAACGAGGATAAAAGTTGGGGAAACAAAAGAAAGGGGGTGTACTAAAGATAGGTAATGAGGCAGGGAATAAGAACAACACCCAGGTGTTGCATGAATAAGAAAAAAAGATTGAGATAGCACAGGGGACCAGATCAAGTGCTACCAAACATGAACAAGGCAAGACCAAGAGGTCGATCATACACATGGGTGGTGTTCACAAGAAAGCTAAGGCACACAAAAAAACAACATAATATAACATCATTGAGGACGACGTAGACCTCATGGCCCAAATGGTCTAGGACCAAAAAACCGAGGATTTTGACAAAGCATAGTGCCAAAGGAACAAGATCCAGGAAGAGCTGGTAGAGATGAGGAAACTCCTCAAGCAGATCAGAGAAACACAAAGGGTGGGAAGAGGAATAGAATCAATCCTCATATCATCATAGACAGGAGCCAAGGTTGGGCCGAGCGAGGATGATACAATCCATACGATGGCACAGGTGAGCTCGACTTTTCACGTGACACCCAACATGTTGCGCTTGAATGAACTTGTAGTCTAGAAACCATTGGAAGATCTGGAACAAATACAATTGGTAATGAAGTTGATACCAAACAAGACATTATATAAACTACAAGTCAGTGTCATGTAGGAGGTACAATTGTGCGCATGCACTGAAGCAACATAATTGTAGTAGACGAAGGACAATAGAGAAGCATTGGAGTTGGTCCTCAAGCAGGTTAAGCTCAATACCAAGGATGAGAAGGATTTCATGGATAGGCTCGAGTAGGGATTGGTTGTAGCTTATGAAAAATTCCAAAGAGTGCGCAAACAACAGAGCTCACGACGATGTAGAGGATTGATCAGATTGTGTAAAAAATTGATCAATACAAGAAGGATATCGAGAACCTCTAGGAAAAAATAATCTCGAGCACTCCCCCAGAGGTGAAGGAGCAAAGGAAGCAAGAAGCATCAAGGTAGATGGAGGAAATGGACCGAAAATTCAATGCAGTTACTGACTTGTTCGATAGAGGAACACAACTATGAACAAAGTTGGAGTAGGATCAACAGGTCCAGCAGTGGGACCAGGAAGAGGAGAATATAAGTGTAACTATCGAGGACCTCAAGCAAAGGCAGAAGACGATGCATATCACTGAGCACATCAAAGGAGTACAGTATATGAAGAAGTTGCAAGAAGAAATCATAGTCATGCAGACATAGAAGAAGGATTCACAAGCTCAAATGGAATTGCTCCAAGAGTGGGAAACATAGGTCATTGCGCAGGAAGAGGAGGCAAAGAATAACATGGAAAAAATTCAGACATAGTTCATAGAGATGATCATCAAGGAGGTTACAGAGAGAGTAGTGGATGCACTTAGATAAAATACCATGCAGGCTCAAACACGGGCAAAGGAACTCACAGAGAATTTCCAGACTCTCGCAGGAGCTATTGAAGAAGCGCCCAAGGTTTAGGTGGCTCAGGACAAGCCACATTTCATTGTTGGGGGCCTGTAGGACGTAAGACTAGTCAAGGGAAAGGCTATTTTTGGGAAGAGAATCATGAAAGGAGAAAAGGACAATTGGAAGGAAAAGAATAACATGTAAGGTAAGAAGGTGAGGCATGCATGCAAGGAAGACCTAACAATGCTAGGGTTAGGTTTTTTGTAATTTATTGTAATAGGTGATGAGCCAAGAAAATAAATAGGTAGTAGTTAGAGGAAAAGGGGGGGACATAGGAAGAGAGAAGGTAGAGAGGACAAGAGGAGAGAATGGATGGAAGATATTTTTAAAAAATGTACTACTCAGTAATATGGTGAGCTAAGGGAGTAGTGAGCGACTCTATCCCTAGGGTAAGATCGTAGGTTGAGGAGCCTGGTATGATCTAGTCAGCCTTGCATGGATAGAGGATCTTGGTGAGGAGAGTGATATCTAATAATGTAAACACATGTGGCATGACATTTTATTGAACCATAATAAAGAGTTTAAGAGCCATATATTTTTGGACGTAGCCCAAGAGCGAGTGAACCACAATAACACCTATGTTATGTGAATGAATGTATGTGTCTTTATTTTTGTTAAGTTTTTAATTTTACATGAATGAATTAACTAGTTAGATCTGGTATTTCACATGCATGGATGGACTGACTGCTATAATCTGAAGCTAGAATAAATAAATAAAGATTACAAGTTACACCCACAGATCTCCACTCATTCCCAGGTTGCAAACACCTGAGTATTACATCCACCCATAGAGCTATCTCAAGTGAGACTGCATTGTACACCCTGTGTGTTGCATTGCCTTCTGGTCTTCTAGATGGGCCAATATTTTTAGAGGGATTTTGTTGGGTTATTATTAATTCTGAACCTAGGTCGACTAAGATCGGAGTAGGAGAATCCTAAGTAGAGAGATAGAGAGAGAAAAAAAATAGATACCCTTTGTTAAAGGGGGAGAGATTAATCATATCCATAAAAAGAGAGAATAATCACAGGCTTAGAAACAAAGAGAAAAATCAAAGGCATTTACATAGGGGGAGCAGGCCACAAGATAATCCAGATAGGGGGATAAGCCCCAAGGAGAGTTTAGTCAAGGGGAGCAACCCCAAAGAGATATACCCTTTTCCATTGATGTCAAAGGGGGAGAGTTAGAAACATTGATGAGGAGAAATTATCACATGTGAAGTATGAGCATAAGTATTTCCATGTCTAAGTGTTTCCATCAATGTTGGTGTTTCCACCAATGTCGAAAGGGGAGATTGTTGGACAAGTGGTTTAGATTGATGGGCAGTTGGTTTGGATAGTTGGTTTTCATTGATGTCAACCCTTGGAGAGTGATCTTGTATATTGATGTCAATCCTTAGAGATTTATGTCAACCCTTGGAGAATTCTAGTAGCACAAAGGTATGGGTAAGGGACCTGAGTTTGTTTGAGGTATAAGGGCATGAAGATAAATGAATTTTTAGGGAGGACTATTCTAGATGGATAGTACATGTGTCTTTTTCGATGATATTTGGTACGCCGCGTAGTTCCTCATGGTTGAGGAGATATGTCTTAGTGAATTTGTAAAACCCTCATGACTTATCTAGAAGCCCCTAGAAGGTCAAAGAAGTCAATTATTCTAGAAGCTCCTAGAAGAAGTTTACTAGTCAAAGTGGTTGTAACTAGGAGTTAATCATGGGTAAATTTGTTGCAATAAGAAAATAATTAAAAATAAATTAGTTTCAACAAGAAGTGGTGAGTTTATTAATTATGGGTAAAGTAGTTGTAATAAAAAGGTTGAATAGTCAAAGTGGTTTGGACATAAATTAATTATGGGTAAAGTGGTTGCAAAGAGAAATTATTTAAATAATAAAGTGGTTGCAACAAGAAAGTATTTAAGGGTAAATAAGTTATGATTTGACTAATTAAGGAACTGTTAGTTGCAACAAGAAATTGGTTATCCCTAAAAGGTGGAGAAAGAGGTAAAACAATTACAAGGAAACTTCTAGAGGAAGGCATTTGGAAAGTATAAATAAAAGAGAAAGGGACTCCTATTAGCACCTACCTATCTATTGAAAATTATTGACTATCCATTTTTTGAAAGGTTATTTGCAGGTATACATTGGAAAATCTAAGAAAGCATAGGTCTGAGGCAATGAAGTTTTGAAAGAAGGAAAGTTTCGTAGTTGTAGAGGAAGTGAATGAACTAGGGTTTCATAGGTTATCCATGAGATTCAGAAGTAGAGGGTGTGTGCATCCAAGGGCCGAAGGAATAAAGAAGCATGGACATCCATAATACATATACATGGAAAGCATGGATCTGTAGAAATGGAAAATAGAAGATGCTTGTTCCAGGTTGTAGAATTTGAGGAGATATTGCATGTATGTTTTTCAAGGATCAGATAGAACAAGGATACTACAGAGATAAAAGTATGTTCATGATTATGTTTTTAGATTGTATCTTAGTGGTATTGTGGAGAATGCTTCAGGCATGACTTGGTGAGGTTTGGTATATTCCCTATTGGATGTATGGTATCTATTGCAGAGTATGATTTGAGGCAGATCTATTGAGGCACATTGTTGGTGCACTTAGCTTGGTTTTATTGGCAGATCTTGTTGTGCATTGTGAGAGACATTTGTTAGTAGTCTTGGTACATGATTGGATTATGAGTGGTACATTATTGAGGCTACACAACAGTGAGGTTGTGGAACATGGTTTGATGTAAGGGTTTATAGTATCCAGTTTATGAATAATGTGATGTATTACTAGAGGCCTTTTGTTGGTTATTTTGGTGTATGTTTTGGTATATAGTTGAGGCACATGGATGAAACATATAGTTGATGAGTTGGCTCATACATGAGGTATATGGTATGGTGATTTTGGTGTATCCTGATGAGGCATAGTTTGGTATAGTGGGTGTACTTGTTCTTGGAACATGGTTTATAGATTATGTGGTATATATGCCTTTTCATATCATTAGAATCACATCTTGATATTGGTATATTTTGGTGATGATTATGATTTGTTGTGAGTGGTTTAGGTTGATGCAAATTTGGGTGATATTGTGCATATGATTGAGAATTGTCTTGTTGGTTGATGCACATATTGGTGATATTGTCTATATGGTTGAGTGGTTTTGGTAAGTATATTTGATTTGGTTGATGATATTATAGTGACAAGTTTTGAGTATTAGCTTTACAATGACAGTTTGACAGAAGCAGAGACAATGATAGTGGAACTGGGTGATTCTATGGTACTCTACGTGTTGCGGTGAGGATAAATGTAGACATATTTGAGTTGTAGTTAAGAAGAGTGCAGATACCCACATGTTGCAGAGTATAAAGGTTGTGGATCTGTAGGAAATAT
Organism: Picea engelmannii; assembly: GCA_009831015.1. NCBI lineage: Eukaryota > Viridiplantae > Streptophyta > Pinopsida > Pinales > Pinaceae > Picea > Picea engelmannii. The sequence goes on along the minus strand of ML777533.1, from coordinate 146,942 downwards.
TTGAAGAAGGATGGTACAGGTTGTGACAGAGTGTTGGTACAGGTTGGTAGTGACTGAGTGAGAGTAGTAGTGATTTATTTAGTGACAGTGATAGGTTATTCACATTTGGAATTTATATTTTAGGGAGACATGATGGGGAGATGACAGGGAGTTGTATCCTCCTTTTGGTTGGTGTCAAAGAATCATGGAGTTGGATATTCCTTCAGGATGGAGACTAAGAAATAGGTGGTTGTATCCACCTTCCATTTGGAGCTGGAGAAGTCAGGGGGTTGGAGCCAGATAATTAGGGAGTTAGATCTTCCTTTACGTTGGAGCCTCCTTCTGGTTGGAGCTAGAGAATTAGAATTTGGTGTTTCCTTGAATGTATTTCTTTGACATATAAGAAAAACATTACATAGTTTTCTCTCGCATTGGGTTTCCACGTAAATATTGGTGTATTGTGAATTGTGTGGATGTGTTTATCATTGTTTATTATGAATTGATGGATGTTAATTTTTATGATGGAATAATATATTGATGATGAACTAATGAACATTGTTGAATAAGTCAAAGGAATATAAACTATGGTTAAAAGAAGTATAAATTGTTCATTACTGATTCACCCCCCCTCTCAGTAATCCAACATTATTCCACATTCCCATATGTTACAGATCAAAATATGTCACTTCGACAGTGTCTCATTCTCATTATTGTAAGTGTCATAAATGTCAATTTTTTGTGGCAAGTGACGTAAGTGTCGCATACTGTAATGTACCCAACGTCCCACAAGTCGGGCATGCCACACCAAGAACACACCTCTTCGCTGATTTCAAATCTCTGATAACAATTAATTAATAAAGAATCATGAAATACATACATGCAATGATCAAGATTCATACTACATCATAAAACACATGAAAAATATACCATGCCCAACATTAACTAGCAAGAATGCATATTACAAGTACAAATATCAGATATAATAATTTAATACGCAGTGGAAATAAATACACAAGCAAAGGAAACCATAATAGAGAGAACTTATCTTTTATAAAAGAAGACACCAACTAGATGCAGACCAAGAAAATTCCACCCAACTATAGACATTGGTGTTCCAAGTCTCAACAACAATGTCACCCCCGAGCTAGGGATATGAATCCACAAGGACGGTTCTAGAGTTTTACTTGGCTTCCCAAACCAATTAGCACTCAAACTCTCACAAGATTCTCCAACGCTCACAACAATCCAAGTACCCAGCTCTCTTTTACCCTTTCTGCAACACCCAAGAGAATGGACCTCCACCCTTCTCTGCCACACAATCCCTTAGGTAGTCCTTCTCCTTCCAAGGTTCTAGTGCAATTGGTCTAGAATATCCATGTTGTGACTCTCAAGATTCGCTACTGTGAGAAAATTTGAACAAAAGCCAAGCATATCAGACATGCAGGCCTCAAATCATAGTTGGATTACACCAACAATCTCTACAACCAACAAAATTGTGGTTGTTCTTCAATGGTCTGATTTCCTTTCCCAGGACAAATGTGAATGAGGAAATATGAGTGAGTGAAGGAATGAACGGAGTGTAGACTCCATGAGAGAGGATGAATAGTGAGAAAATCGGGTGAGTGAATGCATGAGGAGACTAGAAACAACACTAGAATGGGGATGGGAATGAGAGTGAGTGAATGACCAAAACGAATGAGATAATTAACCAACCAGAGAATCCATTCCATAGTCCAGGGATGGGTTTTTGTAATTCGTGGGAATAAATAACCTCTTGGCCTTCCCCCCAAGAGCTCACATAATTGATTCCCCCCCATTAAACAAAATGGGTAATTAGAAAATGAAATAAACACTTACCCCTTCAAGCCCCCTATCTTCTGTAATCATAGCCCCCTAAAACTCTAGTTCTCGTCCGTCTAGTGTCCAATGATGTATATATTATTAATAATGATCACACATTAAATTTCTTAGGCACACTGGCCTTTTAATAATTGTTTGGGCACTCTGGCCTCTCAAAAATGTAACAATAGATTATTTAATATGGGGTCTCAAAACTTGGGGTGTTAAATCCCCTCCCCCTTATTTTGGAATTATCCTCAGTGCATATACAAATAAGAATCCAAATTCCAAAATTTATTCAAAAAGGTGTGGGTACTCTTCCTACATGGCATATTCATGCTCCCACGTAGCATCTTTAGGACCATAGCAGGTCCACTGAACTTTCACTATCTCCATAACTCGATTCTAGAGAATTTTCACTTTTTTGTCCACTATTCGCACCGGCTGGACCTAAAACTCTCCCTATGTCTCTACCTGAATTAGATGCCAATGAATAACATAATTATGATCATGTACATATTTCTATGAAAACGATACATGAAATACATTATGCTCATTCATGGAAATAGGCAATGCAAGCATGTATCCAACTGGCCCTATTCTGTCCAATATCTCAAATGGACCACATAATCTGGTTGCTAGATTTGTACAACTACCCAACTTCAAAGATCTCTTCTCAAGATTTACTTTCAAAAGAACATGCTCTCCTACTTTAAATTATATTTTTGTCCTATTCTTGTCAGTATTAACCTTATGTCTATCTTTAGCTTCCTTTAAATTCTTCTCAATCTTGACCATCTGGTATTCCATTTCCTTGAGAAACTCTGGCCCAAGTACAACTCTATCTATTGGGTTTTCCTAGATTAATGGAGTACTACATTTTCTACCATACAAGGCTTCAAATGGGCTCATCTTCCATGAATATTGATACCCATTATTATAGGCAAACTCAACCAAGTGCAAGTAATCTTCCCACTTATATGGCTTATCCATCAAATACATTCTTAACATGTCTTCAATTACTATGTTGACCCTCTATGTTTTCCCATCTGACTCTGTATGGTATGTTGTCCTAAAGTTCATATTTTTACCAAATCCTTTAAATAATCCATTCCATAAATTTGAAGTAAACTTAGTGTCTCTATTTGAGACAATTGTCCTAGGTATCCCATGCAACCTAGCAATTTCCTTCATATAAATTTATGCAATATTAGTTGGTGTGTGAGTTTTTTTTACAAGAACAAAATGAGCAACATTTGTCAATTTATCAACAACTATCATGATTGAATCATGTTGCCTTGTTTTCCTAGGCAATTTAGTTATAAAGTCAATGGTTATCACTTCCCATTTCTTCCCTGGAATTGGTAACAGATGTAGAAAACTTGTTGGGTGTCTATGCTTATCCTTTACTCTTTGACATTCCATACATATGGCGATGTAATCAACAACATCATTTTTCATCCTCGACCAAAAGAATTGGCTTCTTACTGCTGTAATTCTTTTCTGGTAATCGGGATGTCTATTCGACAACACATGTATTCCAAGAGAGGACAAACACCTTCAGTAACCACTCACACAACCAGATCAAATATAAACACACCGATGTTTTGATGTGGTAAAACCAAACAGGGAAACATCCATGACCCCAACCAACACGACCACTTAGAGCAGTTTATTAATGAAAAATAAAAATATTACAGAGAGATTTTACAAGAGAGTCATTATAGCGGGATAACCCCTCTACGGACTACACCAGGGTTCTAAAATGTAGGAAGAGCTAACTATCTAAAGTCTTCTACTTTTTATCAACTATTTCGACATTATCCAGCAATCATACATAAAATACAAAGTATAGGGATTCGGTAGGCATACCTTAAACTTCATGTCTGGTGTCGATCCCTTTTTGCTTGGTTGTTTCCTGACTGCAAGTCTCCTCCCAAGGATGACCTGCATTCACCAAAATACAAAAAAGAAATTACAAGCATGCATTCTATGTATAGATTAGTGGGTTAGACATCATAAACAAGAAATGTAAACAAATCATAAAGATTTAAGATGTCATTTGGCGGGATGGAAAAAGTACTTATTATATTAATCTCACAAAATTCGTTTACAACATGAGACCGACACTACTCCTCAAACTTGGTTATGGGATCCTCTTCACCATGCACCAACTTCTTCCATGTGTATTCTCCTCTTCAGTTCTCTCTAGGGAAATGGCAAGGATTTGCAAAGGAGGAAGAAGGCATTTTGGCTCAAACTCACAATGTGGTTGCAAAATATTGGGGAAATGGGGCAATATTGAAATGGGTAGAGTTTCTATTCTCTCATTCTTCTGTTTGGAATGGGGCCCCAACACCTTATTTTATAGGCCAAAAGAGATAGTAACGGTTGGGGTGACTAGCTATGGGTGATCAAACGGTTAAGTAACGACTCGGAAACCCGTATCAATATTCAATTTTCATTTTTTGTGATTTTTTGTGAGTGTACACGAGCTGTAGTGGTGTAACAAGCATGTGTACATGGGAAGTAGTGGTGTAGGGCATGTACACCTTCAAAACAATGGTTTTTAGAAGAGTTGTTCAGTGATGGATTGACAAAGATACAAGTAAGATGGCCTGATGATAGGTATGCATGTCTGGTGCAGTTTAGGGTTATAAAAAATGCCCCCTAATGTGTGAGGTCAAAAGAGTATCTGATGGCCAAAATACATTACAAATATTCATCAATGTAAGGAGAGAATGAGCCCAAGGACCAGATTTCAGGAGGTTCCATCTGCAAAATAACAATTTGTCTCACTGAGGTGGGAATACCCATGCTCGTGATGAAATAAAATCATGGTTTCCAATCAAATACACTGCAGATCAATGTCATATAACTATATAAAGTGTATCCGTGAGCAGTACACAACGGATCTACATCTCAAAATCAAAATATATACATGTATAGTATCCATCTTCAAGAATCCAATGATGCCTGATGGATGGAGATGAGGTATTGAGATCTTGAGAAACAACTTCAAAATCTTCAAAACTCGAGTAGGAGTGTAATGTCAATGTACATATTCACTATCGAGAGGTCTTCAACAGCTCATCAAGAACATACAAGAGGATGTTGGTGATCAGGTGGAGAACTTCATTGATTTTGAGAAAGGACTTGATTGGACTTTCGGGGTGGTTGGGCATGAGGACAAGAGACAAATTGTAGAAGGGTTGACTTAAGTTTAGTAAAACTTCCCCTAGACAAAAGAAAGACAAGAGATGAGACTCAAGTAGCATGGCATTGTCATAAGTTCACGATGCAGGAGGCAATGCGAACTCTCCATATGTTTGGAAGGGTAACCAAACGGAAGAGGACAAAGATTTATGTAGTGAGAATAACTTCCTAAGGTCATATTGAATCCTAGGGCTTCACGAACAAACATAATGATGTTCTTTGTCAAAGCGTGACTCATTGTGATTTCAACAAAAAGAAAATACTTTTCCCTTCCTCTTTTTGGGGTATATTTGATTTTTTTGTCCTTTTCAATAATTTTGGGAATCTTGAAAAAGAATAAAAGAATGCTACGTTACAAAGGAGGATTGAGTTTCACAGACATACTAGTTCCAAGCACAAGGAACACATTGATTCTTGGAGCAAGGGGACATATGCAGGAAAAGGATACTCAGGAAAAATCCTCCATGGTCAAGGTGTCAAGACACAGAGGCAAAGTGCTACAATGCTTGCATATAAGGAATTATTCAGATGGTTCAATTGAGAGACACATGGAGCCAACATTAGGCTAAAGACGTAGGAATGCAAATTTGATTAATAAGAAACAATGATAATTTCCTTCAATGTAATTTTAACGATCCTAGAGAAGGTAATATTGGGGGTTTTTCATTTTTAGAGAGTCTGAAAATGCGTAAAATGAGACTCTACTAGGGTACCTTTTTCGAAGGTAGTCTAGCCGGCTCAAAAAAGGGGTAAACTTGCACCGAACATATGTCTATTCAAAATCATCTTAACGAGTGTGACAAAGATAATATCACTCGACAATCTTTTCATATTTAAGGAGTCTGAAAAGAGATTAACTATGGACTCCGTAAGGGGTGTTATTCTTGAAAAATTTAACGAGTGTGAAGAGATAAGGTCACTCGACAATATTTTCAATTTTAGGGAGTCTGAAATGTTAAGAACCCAATACCTGAATACAAAATATCACAATAGATCCAAAGATATCTGAATACAATCACCACACAAGATATATGAAACCATATAGAAAACCAAAACTTTATTATAGAAACCCTTGAGGTAGGGAAACACCATACAATGGATCCTATTATGGAAGGGATCCTCTCCTATTCACTTGCCTCTTCGAGGGGGCATCCTCCTATTTAGCTTCATCTCCAAATACACTACTTCTCTTCATGTCTCATTACATTGCTTGAACCCCTTTATATAGTGCTACCATCACCTAAGAACATTCTAGAGGAGGAATCTTCCAGAAGTAGAACCTTCTAAGAAGTCCTCTTACATTTATTATATCTAACTACCATAGTGGGCCTTATTTAATAATATAGTGGACCTAGTCCACCTTACATTGAATGACCTCCACTATTATCACTATGGGCCCTCTGGGCCCCCCCACTACCTCTTTAGCTACCTTACATGAAAAGAGCTTAACTATGGACTCCATGGGGGTTCCCTTTCCATACATTTAGTCCCTCAGGCCTGAAAAAGGGTTATATATATACCTGAAAATACTCTTCTAGAGAACCAAGGCTCCTAGAGTATAACTTTGTTCATACATTTGATCGTCTAGACCAAAAAAGGAGTAAACTACCATTGGACAGACGTGCCTTCAAATTTTAGTTTGGCAAGCATAAAGGGAGACAAGATCTCTTGACAATATTTTCATGTTTAGAGGGTCTGAAAAGGGATTAAAATAAGACCCGTTGTTTTTTGGGAGTCCTGAGGGTGAGGTCAAAAGAGATAATGAATTGTGCAAGTGAGGCTCAAACTCGTAATCAGGAATAACTAAAAAGGACTCCCAAGCCTATGATCATTAACGATGACATGGACACCAAAATGCAACCAGGATCTACTTAGGGCATCCATGTGAAGGTAGGTTCTACCACTAAATTACAACACTTCTAAAGAAGGAGTGAGGGTTCTGTGTCACAATTCGGTGGGATCGATCCTATGGAAAATCGAAAAAGACAATGAGGTGCAACAAGTGGAGGTGGAATCCTATATTACAAGCACAAATTTGGAAAAACAAATTTTTACCAAAAGACCTTTAAAAATGACTCAACTCTCAAAAAAAATCCCAAATACCCAAAGTAACACTTAACGTAACATCCCCTGAGAAACTCAAGAACCATAGTAAACGATTTTCAAGCTAGAAAAAATGACAAAAGGGTCCAAGAAATGCCAAAAGGGGGCCAAAAAGTCTATAAATAGAATGTTGGCAACTCATTATCACCATTGTAAATTGAGAATTGACCAAAAGTCAAAAAAACACCCCTTTTCCGAAAGAGTTGATTTTGGGAGCTTCAATGGATGAAACAAACTTCCACTTGGACCAAGTAAGTACAAATTAGCCTCTCTTGCATTTCCATCTTTCATTTTTTCATTTATATTTGTTTTTTAGGGGGGCATTGACCTATAAATAGGTCAGCCCTATGTGTACGTGGGTTGTCCAAGCACATCCTGTGTGTACACATGGGTAGAAGATAATTTTCCCACATGCACACGCGACTGTCGCCAAGACAACCCGCGTACACCCTCAAATAAGTGGAAAAAATGAAAAGGGAAGAGTTAACTCTCCAAAATTTGGCATTTTGCAGGATGTATGTTCATTGGAGAGAGATGGAGAATGAGGACATTGATTTTTTGGTCTCAGAGGACCCTGCTGCTATCACTATTTTATCACAATGCATGTCGTTAAAGTTCTTTCAGTGTCCGTTTATGAGGGCACAACCCAGGTTGTTGAATGCTTTTATAGATTACTGGCATCCTAACGCAGAGGCATTCATGCTCGAGGGGTAGTCATTGAATCCAATGACTGAAGAAATTTACTTCCTAACTGGTCTCTTGAGGAGAGGGGATCCAATAAACTTCTGTACTTTTCCCCCCGGGCCTCACAACATTGAGGATTTGATTGGACTCCATTACGAGGTTGGTAATGAAAAAGTAGGTTCTCAGGTGCCTATACATAAGATCAACAACCTATCACTCAAAGTGATAGTTCTACTCATTAGAAGGACCAATGGATCCACTACTTTGCATCAGGATTCCCGAGCGCACATGCATTGTCTAGTACAATGCTTAAATGCACATATTTTCAACTGGAGTACAACCATGCTGGATTGCATGAAGAGACAACTAACAGAGTGTCGGATATGGGAGCATCGAAACTTTGGGTTTGGGACTGTTTTGTGTTCCTTTTTCTTCGAGAGGGTACCTAGTCTCAGTCCTTGAGAGACTATATGAGGGCACGAGGCCTCTCTCCTAGCACTATGCAAATGGGTGACACTTTTGCTGTGAAAGGGGGGAGGGAGTACCATTGAGACCTTCGATGATAATTTTTTTTACTGGTGGTCATGACAGATTCTGGCAATAGAGAACTACCCCTATGCCAGGATAATTGTTTCTAGGGATCCTGACATGCCTGTACCTCCCGGAGTGGAGCGAGGAGAGAAGGGTAAGTTTGATTTTCAAAGTTGTTTAATTTTTATGTCTTTTTATACATATCATTTTTTTTGTATACCAAAGTATATGAAACTTATGTATATGTTATGTACAGATATGGGACCAGTGCGTCCAGTAGACTTCTCAAGGACTAGGAAACATCCTCAACCAGAGGGAGGACTAGCTGCATCCGCCAGACCAACAATAGCAGTAGGGGGGCCTCTAGTTGGAGAGGTTGAAAAAGTATTGAGATGGGTAGAGTGGAACCTCACCATGCTCACTCGTACAGTCCCTATGGAGGAGATCAAGGATATCCCACCGTTGATGCAACCTCACGTAGTTAGGGTGCCACGGACCTGGGTCCAGCTCTTCCGGAATTTGGAAAACATCGTTGTTCACTATGGCAGGGCCATCAGACCTCGCCCTTATCTAAGTTGGACTACTTACGTGTTGAAAGAACGTTTTGTATATTTTTTAGGGCATAAGCCCTGTGACTCTTACTAGACATATTTTTTAGGTGCTTGTGCCCACCCATGTACTCTGATATTTTTGATATATATATGGATATTTTACATCTTTTTACGTCGTATGGATTACATCTATCTTACAAATGTATTTACATGTGTGTGCGTGCTTTTCCTTACATGTGTGAAATATGCCAATCTAATACATGATTATCTAGAGTATTTGTGATTTAATTTAATCTCCTAGGAACATGGATATACATAATGTAATCAAAGATTCGTTCTAAGAGACATACCCTAAGGAACCTTTGGTGTAGAGTAGGATCGTAAATGTGATAAACCCCATTTAACTGGGACACAACCAGTTGAGCATCTAAGTAGACTCGAAGGCAAGAGATACCATGTGAAAAAGCGTCACGAAGCAACTCTAAGACTGTGTTGTATTCAGTGACATTGTTTGTGGTGTCACCTAAATAGATACCTCCTGAATATAGAAATTGGCCCTGAGGTGTGAAATTCACCCAAGCTGTGGAAGAAAGCCTCCGAGTGTGCCGGCTAGTGTTGTCTGCAAACCCAACAAACACCTCTGATTCACTTGACATCTACAACAGTGAAAAATATGACATAAAAAACAACATGTCCATAAAAACAAAAAGACAAAATCTAAAAATAAAATGTATAAGACTTTACATATTTTACAAGAAATCACCGAAGGTGACCCACCTACGAGTAATAATATTTGAGGTAGAGCCCATTTCTAGGCTCCTCCAAAGAATTTCCCCCATAGTCCAGCAAACGATAAGTGCCCTTCTTTAGAACCTCCTTCACGATGAAATGTCCGACCCACATGGGGTTGAACTTGCCTGCCCCCAGGGGGTCCTTATCTTGGTCATAGACTAGGACAATGTTTCCTTCAGAGAAAATATGAGGATGGATGGACCGATCATATTGACACTTGAAGTTTTTTTTGTGAGCCTCGTTAGCCAAGGTTGCATCTCGACATTGCTGATAGATTTGCTCAAGATATAATAAACTCTCTTCAAGTGGTGAAGTGTCTGGAAATAATTGTACTGCCAACTTTAGAGACAGGATCTGACACTCAATAGGAAAGACTGCTTCCAGCCCATAAACGAGTTGAAAGGGTGATAAACTAGTCTGAGTCTTAACAAACGTTCGGTAGGCCCATAATACCGAGTACAACATCAAATGCCAATTTGACCTAGCCGAATTGATCGTTCATTGTAGAATAGTCTTAAGGGATTTATTCACAGCTTCCACCTGACCATTTTCTTGTGGGTAGTAGGGTGACGAATGTTCTTGCCTCAACTCAATATTTTATGTTAACTTGGACATCATTTTATTCTTAAAGTGACTTCCATGGTCAGTGGCAATCTCTCTCGGGACGCTGAACCTTGCTATTATTTGGTTAAACAAAAAGAGAGTTGTTGTCTCGCCATCATCTTTAAACGTCGTCATATCTTCGACCCACTTCATGAAGTGGTCTAATTATACGATGATATAATAGTTCCCCCTTGTGGAAGGAGGGTTTCATGTAGTGTAATCAATCCCCTACTTGGTGAAGGAATCAAATGTGATGATAGGAAACATGGGACTGGGGTGTGCCCTCATATTTTGAGAGAAGATCTCAAATAGGTGGCACTTCTTGACTGACTCAACACAGTATTTGATTAATGTTGGCAAAAAATAACTGGCACATAGAATCTTTTGGGTTTTTTCCAACCTAGACAAATGAATGCCACATGCTCCTGTGTGGAAATCATTAAGAACATTTTTATCTTCTTCACGAGTGAGACACCAGCGAAGGATGCAATCTACACCTCGACGATACAAAGTGTCCTCTAGTATGAGATAGTTCTTGGCCTGATGGAATATATGGAGACTCTCATCATGAGAAGTGGAGGTGGGGCACTTACAAGTCTAGAGATAGAATAGTATATCTCCATACTAGGGGTCCGAAGACACGATAAAAAACATGTCTCCTTTGATAGGTGACTCCTCGGGTATAACATCACCTAATTCGACCAGAAGTTCTGAAATGAGCTACGGGAAGACCAACGACTTTTTGGATTTCCCCAAGACAAAATCCAAGTCAAATTCTTGGAGGATAAATATCCATATACTAATCTTTCCACCGATTACACGTATTGAAATGGATTCACAATGACAATGATGGTGGTCCTGAGAAACAAGATGTAATGATGGAACCGATGGACAACATGAATGTCTGCCACCATAAGTTTTTTTACGTGGGAATAATTGAGTTCTAATCCAACCAGGCCTCAGCTCAGGTAATAGATCACGTATTCTGAGAGAAAATAATCCTCCTGAACCAAGACCATGCCTATGGTCGACTCTCCAGCTATTATCGGATAAATTGGTAGGTGCAGACAATAACAGATCTCCCAAGAATCATGCAATTTGCTACTTCAAATGCAAGGATGCCCCTAATCTAATATAAAGAAAGAAATTAAATCTTTGTGTTTCAAAAATTTCACTAAAAGAAATAATGATCTTTCTTAAAACAAAGAAACCTAAACTAAAAGTTTTCTTTTAAAGCGAACTATTCAGAAGAAATCTGATCTTTCCCTAAACAATTCTAAATAAAATACACGCTTTTTAATTGAAAGACACTCAAAGCAAGAGACTAATCCTTCAAAACCAAATAAATCAAATATGGCTAAAAGAAACTCAAAGAATGTCAAGAAGACTGTAAACAGATCAATATAGGCTCCAAAATCTCAATCTAGTTGATCAAAGAAAAAATGGGTCATCAAAAGATGACAAGAACCAGTCCAAAAACATTTACAAACAAGTTCGCAGCCTAGTAGTAGAGTACAGTGTGAGAATTAGGTATTCTCGCAGGCTAGACACTGGTAGGGTGCAAGAAGTTTGCACTGGATCTAACAGCAGGGTGCGAAAATTAATGGTTTTTGCAAGTTGTAGAGAGGTACAATGTGAGAATGTCTGTAATCAAAGAAAAATTTGAAAAAGGACAGGCAATCTAAGTGAACTTCTAGATCCAGAGAGTTTGGATGGATGTCCCACTGACTCAAGAACTGGAAAACAAGAAATCAAAGGAAGGGAAACTAGACTAACTAGGAAACAATCAGTTCCCCAGTGGAGTTTCCAATTTTTTTATCGGATAAATTGGTAGGTGCAGATACTAACAGATCTCCCTAGATCCACCTAGATCTAGAAAAAAACACACCAGAACATGATGCTTTCCTTAAGTTTTAAATATTGAATTTACTAACTAAAGAGGGATAGGTGACATACCATTTAAACGCTACTTCATCTCCCTATCTCCATCCTAGATCCATTCCAACACTCATACAATGATGATCCTGCGAAAGAATGAAACCGACCAAAGTGATAGTAATAGTATAAAATCAATATAAACCTATGTATGTGATCAAGGAATCATACAATAAAACACAACAAGCTTTATAGGAAAGAATTATATTACTGTATCATATTAAATGTGAAACATAGATTACAACCGTGGCCTTGATGTCATAAGGTCTCTTCCAACTGTCCTTCGTTCCCCACACACTTCCACTCCAAGAATTCTGAGAGCATCGATATGATAATATTCACAATCTATGTTGACCAAGTGGCTCATCTAGCCAAGCTAACAATCTCCAAAGCTCAGTCCAATCCAAGCTAATCCAAAAATCTCCAAAGCTCCATCTCATCCAAGCCAACTTTCTCCATGAGAGATCCTCTCCTTTTATAAGCTGAAGAGGATAAGGTGAGGAGGTTAGGATGATCCCACCAAATCATGAAAGAAAGTAAGATCCAAACCATTTGGATGCCACCTCACCATGGAAGTTTCTCCTTCTAGAAGCATCGAGAAGATGCTCATTTGTCCCACGCATGAGCATTCTCGCACCCTCCTTATAAAGCAACCTGTGAACCTCTTGCAACCCAGCTATGGTGCAGCCTACGAGAATCAGGCATTCTCGAACCCTAGCCATAGTGCAGCATGCGAACATCCTCTTTAATAGGGGTTTTACAAAGGAGAATGCAACTTCTTTTCTCAGGAAAGGTTCTTCTCTCTTCTTTCTTCAGGAACTCGGGCCACTGACTCCTTTGAAGGAAACAAATAGGTTTACATCATTAATGGTCATAGGGATGATGAAAATAATGTGTAACACTAGTGACCAATTATAATAAGAAATATTTATTATAATTGGGTGGCCAAAGAAGAGGGGTAGACGTGAGGGCACGTTTCAATGCTTCGAAAGATCACTAAGCGGCTCTATCCCATTGAAAAGGAACACCCTTCTTCAGTAAACACATGAAACCCTTTGTGATGTTGGCATAGTTTGTGATGAAACATCATAAGAATTTCATTTTTCCCTGTAAACTTTGAAGCTGAGGGATTGTGCATGAGGGAGGAAACTGAACTATAGCCTCAAACATTAGAGGATCGATCGTGATCCTTGTTGTTGAAACTATGAAACCAAGAAGACAACCCGATGTTACACAAAAAATGAATTTGTTTGGATTCAAGAAAATCTGGTACTAGCGACATCGCTCAAAGATAAGTCGGAGGTGTGCTTGATGATCATCTCTCTTATGAGATCGTGATGCTAAATCATCAAGATAAGCCTCGACTACATGTTTGAGGTAGTGGAAAGAAAAATATGTGGCCCACTGAAAAATAGCTCCAACATTTTTCAAACCAAAAGGCATCTTTCGATAAGCAAATGTACCCCATGGACAAATGATAGCGGTTTTGTGTTAGTCTTCACATTTGATCTGTATTTGATTGTATCCTGAAAAAACCATCCATGAAAGAAAAGGCCTTGCAACTTGCACATTCATCAACTATCTGGTCAATAAATGGCGTGGGGAAGTTATCCTTTGGACAATATTTGTTCAAATCATGGAAGTCCATACATACACAAATCGTACCCTACTTTTTGTTGACTAGCATGGGATTTGACACCCATTGATTCAATTGAATAGGGTAGACGAAACCAAAATTGAGTAGTTTCTATACTTCAGCCTTAATAGATACTACTTTCCTGGGATTAACTAGATGAAGCTTCTTCCGGAACATCTTGGCATCAAGATATGTCGTGATTTCATGTTCAATGATTCTTGGATCTATGCCTGGAATTTCCTCGTAAGACTAGGAAAACACATTGCAAAATTCTTTAAATAAATCCGTGTAGATTTGAATATCCTCGGGCGAAAAATCTGCTCCAACGAAGATATTCCCCACGACGCTAGGGGTTCAAGAGATATCAATAGGCATCATTTTAGTTATGGTTTCCATATTTCCTTCAGTGTAAACATCATGCAAATCCAAAGGATTGATAGGACAAGCCCTATCTCTAGTAATTGTCAGAGTGAATCCTCCTGCTTCAATTCTTCTTAACTCTGGGAGAAAATATGATCTGTGATAGAGATCATCCCAAGGTCTTCCCAGACTAGTCATTTCATGAATAATTGCCTCGTATGAGGGAAATACCAAGTATAAAGAATCAATATCGGGAAGGTAACCTTGAGCCCAAATAGGCTCAAGAACCGGATCTAACTCCTATGCGGGAATCAGATTGGGGTCGGTGGAAGCTTGCTCGAATATAGAGTACAACAACTTATGTTGTGGACAAAGTCATCTCCATGCCATGGTGCCCTGTCCCTTCCATATTAGGTGATGGAGAAGGAAGATTTCATAGATTGTTAAAGTAAGTCATGTGAAACAATGAGATTTGAAAGATTTCAGCCCTATGCTAGTCGGGGACAGTCGATATGTAATGGACATTGTCGGTCAGAGGAGGGTAATCGAAAGTACCCATCAAAGGGGGGCACAAACCAACCCCTACGTCGATGATGCCAGGATGAGGGTTATCAATCATCAGGACTGTGGATACCACCAATGAAGGGTTAGGACGGGAGAAGGATAACTGATCAATGGACACCATCTGACCCTCATGTGGAAACAACAAGACCCAGAAAACTTTCGCGGCCATTTCTTGCATAGAATAGGTCCAACTCCTTCTTAACAAGAGATTGTAGTCTAGAGACGCATCGACCACTTCAACCTCGACACACCTGGTCTTCCCCCTAACTTCATGAGGAAGGAGGGGATGAATCCATGTGGTTGGAATGAATGACCATCGAAAGTAGTAAGAAGAGTAGTTGACAGAGACAAAACGGGTTGGTCAATGGACTTCCAACACACCAAAGACATAACGCATGTCGAGGCACCCTCATCAACCACCATGCAGAATATGTTTCGAGTAAAAGTTTTCATGGTGTAAGACACTACTATCTGAAAAGCTACATGGTAAGGAAGACGAGGTTTTAATTCGGTCGTATCAAGCATGATTATTCCTGTATTACAAGTATCAACAGATCCTAAGGAAGATAACAAATCCTTTCTCTAGGAAGGGAAGCTCTAGAGAAATTCCAAAGAATACATCGCACAAGGGGTTTGTTACAAATCACCCACCACAGAGTAGTTTTGGAAGGCCCTTGCATTTGGGTTGTGGGAAGCTTTCTTGAACTCCCCTTTTGGGATGTGTGTCATTATTTCTCCCAATGTCTTCATAATATGGAGAGGAAGAGATGTGTTTTTGACTTCTTTACCCTTCTCCGAGGTGTTTGGAATTCTGTAGTCGCGTGTCCTAGTTGTTATGTCAATGCTACCTTTCATCATGTACACATTTGTGGATGAAGGATTACTCACAAACGGAGGGTGTCTCTGACTTCCCCCTTCCGTGCTCGAAGAGGCTTGAGTTAAATTTTCCCATGTGGAAATGAATTTGTTAACATGATAGGCTTCTGTTATGCCAATAATTTTTGGGCCTCTGCAAGTCGAGGGCACTGGTGGGTTAGGTGGTCTTCCATGCAAATATTACATGGATACTTCGACTTCTTCTTTTTTGTGTTGCCCCCACCAGCATTATTGGTAGGTTTCTTATCCCTGTTACCCTTCTTTTGCTATTTCTTCTTTCCATAAGGTTGATGAGTGGCCTTTGAGTTTGTCGATTGCACACTGTGTACATATGACATTTGAGTAGGGGGAGCAGATAAACCAATGGTCCAGTTGGTTTTTGTTTGTTGTATTGACAATTGCTGCAATTGATTCGACAACTGATCAGTGGGCTTCATTTATGTTGAACCAAAAATAGCATCGACATGTGGTCCTAATCTTTGTCTGGTCTTGTCAAGTATCGATCGTGGTGCATCTGGAAAAAATCCATAAATCAAAATAGATTGAGAGTAAATTAGCTCTAGTTGTTGAGCTCTCATTATCACTTCTTCTTCTTAAAAGACCCCCAAGGTTGCAACGTCTTTAGATAAATCGGGTACCAAAGAATTAATGAACCACTCAAGAAGGAATGCTGGTGGGACTGGTACGTTTACCAAACTCTTCAGATGTCTCCATTCTTGGATGTGATCAGAGATATGGTCCGCTTTTGTCTTCTCAAAGTTAGTCAGCAATTCGGTGTTGGTGTCATATTTCATAGGTAATTAGAAATGGTTTAAGAAATCCGTTGCAAATTCGCCGAAGGAAGAGTATCTTGAGCACTCCCTATGAGAGTGCATTGAAAAAATCGAAACTGAATGGATTCGTCTCTCAAAGAGTTGGATGAGCACCATACATGGAAGGTAGTCACATGATTGCTTGGCTCTTCGATAGGATTAGCCTCGAAATTTGGAATGTCTGAAAGAAACTTGGTTGGCATAGGAGTCCAATGTGGATCATGATAGATGGGGTCGTTTAATAACCTTGTCAACTCTGGAAAGTGCAGATTTGCCAGAAACGGTAATTTGGGTTGTTGATTATAACCAAGGAAAAAGGAGTCTGGAGTTTGGTTGGCACCAGGTTTCCAGGAAAATTTAGGTTGTTGGCTAGGGTTATGGTAATAACCATGGCTGTGACTAGCATAGTGATTTTTCACTTGTTGAGACATCATTGACTGACTCCCATAATAGGATGTAAAGGGTTGGGCTTGTGTCACATTCCAAGGATTTTGGGAAAGGTTTCCCCCTACTGATCCGATAGGCATAGGTGTTGATCCTTGGTCGAGGTTCCAATGGCTATGGAAGGGGTTGCCCATAGTCAAAATCCCTGACAAGGGAACTGATCCCTGGCATGGATTCCAAGGTCCTTGTGAGGAAGGAATTCCTAATTTTTCCCCCTTTGGAGGAATAGTACCCTACATAGGATTTCGTTGTCCATAACCGGGGTTTCCCCCGATCGAGACAACAACTAATGAGAATGTGTTGTTACCAAACACGTCGAAAAAAGAGAATGGTGTTGAACCTACTAACATGATATAAGAAGGAATTACTTGACTACCTTCTCCAAACGAACTGTAGTTTGTGTTCAGCCTGGCGGAGTGCTGGTGAGAACCATTGAGCGAAGGGGATGAAGGAGATATATGACCCCCTCCATAATGGAAAGAATTATAGGGAGTTTAAGTGCCCCCCATGGATCCTTGTAGAGGAGAATTAGAGATCCCTGCCCCCAGACCTAAAGTCTATAGAGTGGAGTAGGAAAGGACAAAGTTTGTATCAAAGCTAGGCATCCCGTATGAGAATGGAAGGCCTGTCACACTCTAGGTGAAAGGAACAATTATCATTGCCATAAATGGAATCAGACCATTACCTGAGGTAGAGGCGATCGTGACCATGGTGGTCTAGAACAGTGACGGTTGGTTGGGAGGTGGAAAACACACTGTGGTGACATTCGTAGAGGGAGTATGAGAATTCCCTGAAGAAGTAGCAGCATTTGTCTCCATTGCTTCTTGTGACACTACCTGACACTCGTAAGGTTTAACTTGTATGACGATGGGCACCGATAGATCAATGATCAGAGGGTTATAAGGACCAAGAGCTTCTGCTCCGAGGTTAGTAATGGTTGGTTCCTATGGAATCAAATGTTCTCCTCTTGGAGATGGGTCGGGCTCAGTTTCCTATGGCTCGGTCACCTCAAAAAACCCCTGCTAGTCTAGTATTCACCTTAGTGGTGGTTGGGGTGGCTCCAGATTAACCAACGGTAGGAAAAGAAGCCTTCACGACTGACGAAGCTCCTGATCCTCCACAGTGTGAGAAGATCAAAGACACACTAGGGATTTTTATTAACGTTTTTAAAACTAACACACACTAGAAAAATATCCTGTGAGATAAGACAAGCAGATCACTAACTATTAGGAAGAAAAGTTACACCAACCAACACTAGAGAAACTTACCGGTGCAATTGCAACTTGAATATGGAAGCACCCTCTAGGTATACTCTGCAAAGTGTGGCCCAATGTCTACCTTAGGTACCATGGTATACCCCCATAGTCACCTGTGTAAGCCACTAAGATAAAGACAACTAGGTTTCTAGCGCGTGAACAGTCACTAGGAGGGTATAGTCGACAGTCGGGTGGACCGCAATGAGAAGGGTATCAAGCCTGAAACCTATAAAGGGTATCGAAATAAAGTGTTCCAGAAGACAACCGAGGACCTCAAATGGATTCAAGACCCATGAAGATCCGTGGAAAATGCGATCAACGGAATCCCAAGATAAGCCCTCTATATGCATTCCCCACTATGCTTGGTCTGACTTTGGAGGGGTTATCTTCTCTACCTTTCCTTATGCGACCTCATCTTTAGCCCCTGTGTAAGAGGGGGGTCCTGGATAAATTTCACGGTTACTAGAATTTCAAGCACTCCCTAGCTCAGACTCTTATGTTTTTTTTTGTATCCTTGAAGAGTTTCCTCTCCAATCCTAAATCAAGGCCCTAGCCTAGACTACATTGATGGATCCTACAAACACAAGTCCAATAAATTTTAATTAAGCATTAATTTTAGTGTTTGTCTTATGTCAAGAGGAATGAAAATGAAATCGGTGATGTTTTTTAAGAGACGAAAGAAGAGAGCATAAGATGATACTAGAAACAAAAGTACTTCTTTCTTCACAAATAAATATTTTCCAATTTAAACTCTTTAACCAAACTTTTCGTAACTACTTTTCTCAGATCTTTGAAAAGAAAAACTTAAAACAAGATTTCTCTCGACTATGAGCTACTTAATGTCCGAAGCATTCAAGTAAAGAACTTAAGAAAACTTTCTTTTTCCTTGGTAAATGAAGAAAATAACATAAACTACTTTACCAAACAAAGAAATGAAAGATTTTATTTTTATTTTTTTATGCTTCAAAACAAGAAATTTGAGAATGAATTATTTTCTTTTATTATAAAGCAAAAAGGGAAAAATGACGACAAGTCAATACCAAGAAACAAATTCAAGACCAAACACAGATCACAGGGAGTCACTGATAATACAAAACAGGTAAATCAAAGTAGACTCACAAACTTGTCTAAAAACCCTATCAAAGAAAACAAAAGAAATATTTTGATGAAAAGAAAGCTATGTTGAGGTCAGACCTAGGATACAAACTACTATAACATGGACCAGGGATAGATCAAGAAAACCCCTGAGAAGTGTGACTTTTGATAGGGAAGAGGATGACTTCCTCTTCTAAGAAAAATTCTCTCAACACATACATGCTACTGACACTTCAACAACCAACATATGTATGCAGGTTGTGTAAAGGCAGGGCGCGTATGCACGCATGCAAGCCCACTACAAGCTGTATACACCTCTGTAACTTCTCAAAAAGATGAAAACCAACAGTCAAGCAAAGGAAGGGAGTACTAGTATGGAAGAGAAGCATCCCTTAAAGACACAGAAGCTTACAAAAACTTAGAAAAAGTGAGTAAATTGATTCAAAGAACCCAAAAAGAAATATCCCCAAATACCCTAGAGGCTTCCCCAGTATGATCGCCAATTCTGCTATAGTAGGAAAACCCCTCTACAGACTACACCAGTGTTCTAAAATGTAGGCAGAGATAATCGTCTAAAGTCTCCTACTTTTTATCAACTATCCCGACGTTATCCCACAATCATACATAAAAGACAAAGTACAGGGATCCGATATGCATACATTAAACTCCACGTCTGGTGTCAATCCCTTTGTGATTGGTTGTTTCCTGACTGCAAGTCTCCTCCCAAGGCTAACCTGCATTCACCAAAATACAAACAAGAAACCACACACATGCATTCTATGTATGGATTAGTGGGTTAGACATCATAACCAAGAAATGTAAACAAATCATAAATATTTAAGACGTCATTTGGTGGGAAGAAAAAAGTACTTCTTTATATTAATCTCACAAAAGTTGTCTACAACATGAGACCAACACTGCTCCTTGAACTTGGTCATGGGCTCCTCTTCACCATGTGTAATGATCCCAAGACAAATTCTTTCTTGGAATCACTAACTACTACTAATTTATTGAGTTATTAAGTGCATACAAGATTCATCAACACATGGAGATCACAATATATTCAAGATGTAGAAGCACAAGCAAAGATCTAACCTTTTTATCATGAGCAATGTAAGATCAATACAATAGATGGCCGATCTAGCATAAACCTCAGATGGCCATACAAGCAATACATATGAGCTGCTACAAAATGCTCCCGACAATACAAAATAAGCCTCCAAAGGCTAGATATATAATGAAGACTAAATCAAGCAGATCTGAGCCGCACTAATGATCAACCTCCAAGATGGAAAGTGCCATGTCCTGCTAGAATGCTGAAGCCCTGAATAATTCTTCCCTGCTACCAAAAGTTTCCAATCATCCCGAGAAATATGCCAAATGATAGATTGAGCAACTGTAAGGAAAACCCAGATGTCCAAATTCCCAAATCCACTCTCAAACCCCGTAGATATGAATTCTTCACTGAATGGTGTGCCCCACTAGATGACTGAAAACCTAGCTAGTTTGGCCCTAATGGAGGCCTCCAAATGCTCTGAAACTCTCCAAGAATATAGATCGGGCTATGAGAATCCCATGGGAGAAGTTTTGGGCTCAGATCTCAAGCAGATCTCCCTAGATTTGAGTTTTACTGAATCACACGGCGTCCCCTATGGCTCCACGACGTCCCAATCTATAGAAAAATATAGAATGATGATAACCATCCAAAAAATCCCTCAAACTGATGGTCCTACCCCTGCAAACAAAACCCAACTGTCGGAATGGCCCTAGGCCCTTAGGATAAGCTGGATCGAACCTCCCTCGATAAACTGGCCCTGAGACTAGAATGGTGTGGAGGAGTCTTTCATCCCCGACACCAAGCTGTGGAACAAGGTGAGTGGATATTTAACCAAGTTTCTCACAAGGGTTTGTACAGCAAAAACCCCAAACTAAATGCTCAAGAGCAATAGCAAATGATAATCCAAAACCAGAATGACCAATAGGTGCACCCCAGCCTCTTACTTATACTTTTCCTTCTAATTCTCTGTTGAGTTAGGTTAACTCCTAGGATTAATCTTTTATTCTTTTGTTGATTTATCTTTTACTCCTTTCCTTTTCCTTTCTTAAGTCAACTTAAAAATATAACTTTTAACTTCTTGACTTTTCCCCCCTTTAGTGTGAGACTATGACCTAGTGGGGTGCCCATGCCACTGATTCTCCTCATTACCTCTCTAAGAGGTGGGGGACATTACAGTCTCCCCTTATTGAAATTGCTTATCCTAAAGCAATTCCAAACCTGCTTCTCTAACCACATGCTCCTGCTCCCAAGTGGCATCCTCAATGGGTAAATCCTTCCACCTGATCAGATACTCCTTGACACTTCGGTTTCGGAGCCTCTTCTCTCGGACTTCTAACACCTCCCCTGGAATCAAAACAATTTGTACCTCCTCATCCATGGGAGGTAATGCCTCAATAGGCCTAACATGTTGACTGAGGGATTTCTTAAGGCACGAGACATGGAAGACATTGTGAATTTTGCTACCATGTGGAAGCTCCATCTCATAAGCTACTACCCCTATCCTCCTGCTGACTTTGTAAGGTCCAAAGAAACGTGGCTGCAGTTTCTCCACTCCGCTTATTTTAATGGAGGCCTGCCTGTATGGTTGCAACCTCAAATAGACTAAATCACCAACCTCAAAGGTATGATCAACTGTGTTCTTGTCTGCTTGGACCTTTTGTTGGTTTTGTGCCCTTTGTAAATGATCCTTCAATTCCCTGAGAATGTCTTGGTTCTGTTGTATCCAATCCTGTACCATAGGAGCCCTGTTGTCACCAAATGCAATCTCCACAAATGATAAAGGATCATAGCTATATAAATCTCTGAAGGGTGACATGCCAATGGACATATGTTGGGTGGTGTTGTAGAAATATTCTCCCAAATGTAACCATCTGACCCATGCTTGTTGTTGTCCTGCTACATAGTTTCTGAGATAACCTTCCACCCATTTGTTGACTATCTCAGTCTGACCATCCATCTGAGGGTGATATCTAGTACTAGGAGTCAATGTCATACCCACTAATATGAAAAACTCCTGCCAAAACGTACTCATGAATCTGTTGTCCCTGTCACTGATGATGGTTTTGGGTAGGCCGTGTAGTCTGAACACCTCTCTGAAAAATAATTCGGCCACCTGTGCTACATTGAAGTCTGTGGCTATGGGAAAAAAGTGTGCAAACTTTGTCCACCTGTCTACCACCATGAAAATGAAATATTTCCCCTGTGCTCTTAGCAACCTGGGGATGAAATCCATGGATATACTTTCCCACTTGTGCTCTGGAATAGGTAAGGGTTGCAATAGTCCTGCAGGGTGCGTGTGCTCATCCTTGTTTTCTTGGCATGTAGTGCATTCTTTGACATGATTCATCACATATTCCTTGAGGCCTTTCCATGCAAACCTTTCTCTCACCTACCTGTATGTCTTACTGATGCCCTGATGCCCAACTACTGGTAAGTTATGACATGCATGCAGAATCTTAGCTTTGAGAGCTGATCCAGGAACTAAAAAGATATGACCTTTGTAATAGATGAGGTCATTTATGACCCTAAAGTTGTCATCCTGTATTTTCCCGTCCAACAATTGACAAGCGAACTGATCCTTTGCATATTCCACAATCAAGTGTTCCTTCCAGTCGACTGACATACCAGACATGGCAAAAAAGGATGGCCTTCTGGATAATGCATCGACCACTGCGTTGTTCTTTCCTTTGACGAATTCAATGTCAAATTCATAGGCTTGTATTTTTCTTACCCATTTTTGTTGTCTTTCATTCAAATCCTTCTGCTCCAATAGATATTTAAGACTATTATGGTATGATTTGACCACAAACCTTGCACCTACCAAATATTGCCTGAATTTGGCTAGTGCATTCATGATAGCCAACATTTCTTTGTCATAAATGTTGTAAAGTAGTTTAGGACCCCTGAGTTTTCGGCTTTCATAGGCAAGGGGGTGCCTGTTCTGCATCAACACAGCCCCTATACCTTCCCCCGAGGCATCACACTCCAAAGTGAAGGGTATGCCGAAATCAGGAAGAGCTAGAACTGGGCAGGTGCTCA
>ML777533.1:96032-118965 GCA_009831015.1 Picea engelmannii | reverse complement strand
TTCCTTTCTTAAGTCAACTTAAAAATATAACTTTTAACTTCTTGACTTTTCCCCCCTTCAGTGTGAGACTATGACCTAGTGGGGGTGCCCAGGCCACTGAGTCTCCTCATTACCTCTCTAAGAGGTGGGGGACATTACACCATGCACCAATTGCTTCCACGTGTTCTTTTCTCTTCAGTTCTCTCTAGGGAAATGGCAAGGATTTGCAAAGGAGGAAGAAGGATTTCTGGCTCAAACTCATAATGTGGTTGCAAAATATTGGGGCAACGGGGGAATATTGAAATGGGTAGATTTTCTATGCTCTCGTGCTTCTCTTTGGAATGGGGCCCCAACACCTTATTTTATAGGCCAAAATAGATATTAATGGTTGGGGTGACTGGATATGGGCGGTTAAACAATTAAGTAACGGCCCAGAAACCCGTATCCATATTCAATTTTCATTTTTTATGATTTTTTGTGACTGTACGTGAGTTGTAGTGGTGCAAAAAGCATGTGTACACAGGAAGTAGTGGTGTAGGGCACACACACCTTCAAAACAATGGTTTTTAGAAGAGTTTTTCAGTTATGGCTTGGAAAATATATCAAGTAAGATGGCCTGATGCCAGGTATGCATGTCTGGTGCAATTTAGGGTTATAACAAGAGTTTCTTACAATCGATCATCGGAAAATGACCCTCCATGCTCTTTAAATAAATATCATGGACCAAACAGGTGTTAAGCCATAGATCAATGGTTGTTAAGATTGAGGAGAATATGAACCATCAAATAACTCTATGTCGGGAACATATCATGACCATCGGATTTACTAACTACAAATGCATACTAATGTATACTAAAGAAACACACTTTTACCTAACGACAAATTAGACCAAGTAGATCTTAACTAAATCCTAAGTGTCTAAGTATCCTAACATCCCCCCTTAAGAACCACTTGGGATAGGATTGAAGGATTTACAATAGTGACACAATAGGAGAAGGATGGAGGCATCATAGCCTATCCCCCCTTAATGAAAAATTCCTTGACTCCTAACATAGATTGAAGTTTGGAAAACTTCGCTTCTGTAAGAGACTTTGTGACAATGTCTGCAACTTGATCTTCTGTAGGGAAAAATAGCACTGCAATAAATTGATCATGAATGAGCTTTCTTATGAAGTGGATGTGTAGATCGATGTGCTTGTTGCATTGATGTTGAAATTGGTCTTTGGTGAGCTTGATGGAACTATGATTGTCACACCAAAGGTTGGTCATATGTTGTTTCTCGAATCCAAACTTTGAAAGGATCTGTTGAATCCACAAGGCTTCTTGGCTTTCATTTACCACTACTCGGTACTCTACTTATACCGAATAAAGTGCATTAGCATGTTGTTTCTTACAGGCCCAAGTGACAAGTCCTAAACCAAGACTAAAATCATAACCTGCAGTAGAATTCTGATCATCAAGGTCATTGGCCCAATCTGAATCAATGAAACCAACCAATAAAGGAGTCCCCCCTAAACTATAATGTATCTTGAACTAAACTGTACCACAAACATAAAAAAATATTCTTTTAGTTTATTTCCAATGGATTTCATGGGGTATTTTCATACACTAGGAAACAATACCAACATAAAAGGAAAGATCAAGACTGGGATGAGTCAAGTATAAGAGGCTACCAACTAACTAACAATACAGAGTGGCATCAACTTCAGGAGAAGTACATGTGGCAGTAAGCTTGAATCCATACTGGAAGGGAAAAGGGGTTGGTTTACAATTGTCCATGTGAAAGCAATGAAGAAGGTCACAAACATACTTAGACTGGGAAAGAAAAATTCCTTCATTGGTTTGCAAAACTTGGAGGCCAAGGAAATAGTGCAAAAAACATAAGTTTGTCATTTCAAATTTCTTCTTAAGGTTGGTTTTCACATGGTTTAAAATTTTTGAGTCACTACTAGTAAGGATAAGGTGATCAACATAAAGGACAAGGATTATGAGATGGCTTCCTACTTTCTTGGTATAGACATTAGGATCAGAATGACATCTAGAGAATCTGGTGTCAATAAGAAAGTTTTCCATTTTGGCATACCAAGCTCGGGTATCTTGCTTAATACCATAATGAGATTTCTTAAGGTGACAAACATGGCTAGAGTCATTCTAGACATAACTAGGAGGTTGTTCCATGTAGATTTCTTCTTGCAAATCTCTGTGCAAGGAGGATTTAACATCCATCTAATGCACCTCCAATTTATGTGAAGCAGCAAGGGAAAGAACAAGGCGGATCAAATTCATTTTGGCTATAGGAGAAAAGGTTTCATTATAGTCAATTCCTTTAACTTGGAAAAATCCTTTGGAAACTAACCAAGCCTTGTGTCTTTCAACACTTCCATCTGATGCATACTTAGTTTTGTAGACGCATTTACATATGACAATTTTTATTCCTTTCGAAAGAGGTACAAGATCCAAAATATTGTTTTCCATTAAAGAATGATACTCTTCATTCATTGTTGTATCCCAATCTGGATGACCTGAATCTTCTGCAAATGTATTTGGATCATGAGTCTCAGAAACTTGAGCCAAAAGAGAGGAGGCTCGTTGGAACTATGAACGTTTTTTATGCTGATATGAAGGATCACTGGCAATACCACCAGTTTATTCTCATGTTGAATGAACCCATCTAGGAAGTAGTGGAACTGGTGCTGGTTCAGGTTCAAAGGACACATCTGGAGGAAGGTGAGAAGGTGGAGGTGGATTTTCATCCTCATTGCCATCATCTGAAGAAGAAACCAGAATAGGAACATAAGAAGGAAAAACTATGAAAATGGCTCGCAAGATGAAGAAGGCACAAAAGCTGAAGATGGCTCGTAGACTGAAGAAGGCACAATCATTGAATTAGGCTCGTAGGACAAGATATTTCATCAAATTTAACATCTCTTCTAATAATAATTTCATTAAAATGTGGTTGAATAAGTCTATAACCTTTGACATCTTCAGAATAACCAACAAATATACACTTCTCACTTTTAGGTTGCGATGCTTTCCTTTGTTCATTAGGAATGTGAGTCCATGGTATTCTACCAAATACACAGAAGTGACTTACATCTGGTTCAATTTTAGTCCAATCTTCTTTTAGTGTTATATTTTTAAGAGCCTATGTGGGAGTGTGATTTACTATGTAATTTGCACATTTGATTGCTTCCACCCAATACTTTAGACTTAATCCCTTAGATTAGATCATACAATTAGCCATTTCTTTTAATGTGCGGTTCTTTCTCTCAGCAACACCATTTTGTTGTGGTGTTTATGGAACAATGTGTTGCATTTGGATGCCATGTGTAGTGCAATAACTTGTAAAATTATTGTTCACATATTCTCCTCCATTATTTATTCTTAACTTTTGAATTTGATGTCCATATTTCTTTTCTAATAGGGCCTTGTAGGCCAAAAACTTGTCAAAAAATTCAATCTTAAGTTTTAAGAAGTAAACCCAAGTACGTCTGGAAAAATCATCAATGAAAGTTAATAAATACTTGCACACAAATCATTGTGAACAAGATACAAAGGGATCGAGGCATGCCAAGAGGCATGCTTGTCAAAAATGTCTCGATGATGTTTGTGAAGAACACAACCAGCAAAAACAACATCTCTGCATGAAACAGGAGGAAGACCAATCACCATTTGTTGATTACATAGTTGTTTCAATGAGTGATAGTTTAGATGATGAAACCACTCATGCCAAAGTTTTCTCAAGTCATCGCTATGAGCAACAAAAACTGATGAAAAATATGATGACCCAAAGTTTTCAAACTTGTACAACCTCGTAATATCATAAACAATTCTAGTTGCAAGAACATGCTTAGGATCTTTTAGATCCTTGATTACAACTTGGTGAGGTGAAAACTCTATTGTTTTACCTTCACCTGAATGAGTGATTTGATATACTGATAGAAGTTTACAATAAATACTTGGAACACATAATACATCATTGAAATCACCATTATCTACTTGAACTGTTCCAGATCCTT
This sequence comes from Picea engelmannii, assembly GCA_009831015.1. Taxonomy (NCBI): domain Eukaryota; kingdom Viridiplantae; phylum Streptophyta; class Pinopsida; order Pinales; family Pinaceae; genus Picea; species Picea engelmannii. Next base: position 114,967 of record ML777533.1, on the reverse strand, counting down.
GATGTAATCTTTCCTTTATGTTGTACCTGCTCTTGATGTAATCTTTCCTTTACGTGTAGGTAATGTTGATCTATAACAACATCTAAAATTCTTCTCTTCAAGTCCGATTGATGCATACTGACAGTTGTATCATGTATGAGATGCACTCTTCTACCAAGTGCATCGACAACTTTATTTTCTTTTCCTTTGATATGCTTGATATCAAAGTCATATCCACTTAAAAATTAAAGCCATCTTGTTTTCCTAGAATTCAAAGTTGGTTGTTCAAAAAGATACTTCATACTACTATGGTTTGTTCTTAATTCAAATCTCTTTCCCATGAGATAATGCCTCCACATCTTCAACTTGTGAACAATGGAAACAAGATCCAAGTCACGCATGGCATAGTTCCTCTCATGCTCTTTAAACTTTCTAGACTCATAACAAATGACATGTCCATTTTGATTAAGGACTCCACTAAGTCCTTCCTTGCACGCATATGTACATACCACAAAATTCTCATTTTGGTCAGCAATCTTCAAAATAGATGCTCCTCCCCAGAATTAGAATAGACAAGTATGTCATTCAGGAATACTATGACAAACTTATCCAAGTAATTTATGACTATGTTATTCATTAAGCTCATAAATTCAACTGGTGCATTGGACAATCCAAATGGCACCAGTACAAATTCATAATGCCCATACCTGGTTATAAAGGCTATCTTATGGATGTCTTGTTCTGTGATTCTTACTTGATGGTATCCTGATCTTAAGTCTATCTTCGAAAATATATTTGCTCCTCTTAACTGATCAAAGAGGTCATCAATTATGGGTAGAGGACACTTGTTCTTTATAGTGGACTTATTTATCTTTCGAAAGTCAATACACATCCTCAAGGTTCCATATTTATTTTTTACAAAGAGTATTGGTTCTCCCCAAGGTGAAACACTTGGACGTATGTACCCTTTCTTCAAAAATTCCTCCAACTACATTTGTAATTATTTTAACTCAAGCATACTCATTCTGTAAGGTGTTTTTGTAATATCCCTAGGTTGAACCCAATTGTAATGTAAATGGAAATATACTTAAGCTGGTGAGTTGTTTAGATATCATGTTTTATGTATGCACATTTCATGGCATAGTGCACACATGTACTATGCAGTAAAATGATGAAGTGTGCACATTCCTAGATATCGCGCACAACAACTTGAGTGTGCGTGATTTTGAGGCCAGGTAGCCTTTTGTGTATATGTGACATTTTATAGGCTGGTGAGCCAGTTATTATAAACTAGGATGATTATGCTTTGATTAGGCCGAGGATCCTATATGTTAAAGGCTAGTGCACCTATTTTTGTATATGTCTCATAATTAATATAAAATACATTGTTGTGTGCAGATCGACCAAGATAACAGAGATGGGGGACTAAACTCCACTGGTTAGGGAAAGGGAGGGTCCTAAAATCTAAAGAAAAGGGCTAAGCTAGGGAACTTAATCCAAAAGGAATATTATATTAATATTTCTTAAATATAAAGTATGGATAATTATTTTATCCTAAGTTCTAAAGTTGGGGACAAGTGGGCCAAAGTATCTCCCAACATGACAAGTGTCAAGTTGGGGACATGCATACATATTGTTGGGACTTAGTTCATTTCCGATCATATTTTCCATCATTCTTCCGTCATTCAATCATCTAGTAAATCATCCATGAGCATGCACACACCCATTGATCTATCCTTTGTATCTTCATGACTATATCTGAACCTGTATCCATATCCATTCTTTGTTCATGTAGCTAGTTAGATTGGGAGTTGGACTGAGGAAACGGGTTGTCCGTCCTGTGGGATATTGAAGAGGCGGGTTGTCAAGCCCATAAGCAATTTCTCTCTAGGTGAGAGAATTGATGGGAATTAATTTCCTGAAGGTGATAAACTACAACTACAGTGCTCTAATACTTCCTTTATGGCCTATTGCTGAAGCCCGAAAAGGAAGTGGGGTAGTCGAAGAAATGTTGAGTAGAGAAGGGGAAAACTTCCTGGGGTGGGACAGGCATGTGAGGAATAAGGGACTGTAGGTTGTTAGTTGAGTTGGAACCTGAGACAAAGTCTTTCCTGTTGTCTATGAGCCTTTAGTCTGGTTAGGAATCCATTTACCTAGGATTCCTAACTAGGCGAAAGGATCACAAATTATTTCCTATTGTCTATAAGCCTTTAGCCTGGTTAGATGTATTTTATATTAATTATGAGATGTATACAAAAATAGGTGCATTGGGATTTAACATTAAGGCACTCCAACCTAATCAAAGAATAATCATCCTAGCTTATAATAACTATCTCACCAGCCTATAAAACACCGCATATACAGAAAAGGCTACGTGGCCTCAAAATCACATGCACTTAAGTTGTTGTGCACAGTATCCATGAATGTGAACACTTCATCATTTTACTGTGCAGTACATGCGCACACTATGCCATGAAATGTGCATACATAAAAAATGATATCTAAACAAATCACCAGCTTAAGTACATTTTCATTTACATTACAATTGGGTTCGACCTAGGGATATTACAATCCCCTCCCCTTATTTATGCACTGTCCTCAGTGCATCATGTACCCATATAGAACAAAATTTCAAAAATCCTAAAAAGGATGCGGGTATTCTGCCTGCATTGCATCCTCATGATCCCAAGTAGTGTCCTTAGGACCATACCAATTCCATTGGACCTTTACAATCCCTATGGATTGATACCGAAGCTATTTGATTTTCCGATCCAGAATGCATACTAGATGCACTTGAAAAGCGCCTTCTTGCTCCACATGAATCACATTCCAATCAATAAAATGATTATCATTAGGTATATATTTCTTAAGTAATGATACATGAAATACATTATGAACAGACATAGATGCAGGAAATGCAATCATATAAGCTACTGGACCAATCCTCTCTAGGATATCAAATGGCCCACAATAGTGAGTTGCCAACTTTGAATAATTTCCCAACTTGAGGGAACTTTTGTTGGCCTTTACTTTCAAGAATACATGATCACCCACTTTAAATTCCCTATGAATTCTGACCTTATCAACATAGTTTTTATGCCTGTCTTGGGAAGCCTATAAATTCTATTTTATTTTAATCATTTTCTCCTTTATTTCCCTGGGAAAATATGGCACAACCACTGCTTTGTCTATTGGGTTATCCCAACTTACTAGTGTGTTTCACTTTCTTCCATAAAGTGCCTCAAATGGTCTCATCTTTAAAGATGTTTGGTACCCATTGTTATAAGAAAACTCTACCAAGTGTAGGTATTCTTCCTATTTTGATGGTTTATCCATCACATACGTCCTCAACATATCCTCAATCACTTTATTCACCCTCTCTATTTGTCCATCTGATTTTGGATGATAAGTTGTACTAAAATTTAAATTGGTTCCAAATCCATTAAATAATCCCTTCCAAAATTTTGAGGTGAATTTTGGATATCTATCAGACACAATTGTCTTGGGTATGCCATATAATCTATCAATTTCTTTCATCTAAGAATCAACAATGTTTGTTTCCTTGTGAGTGAGCTTAACTGGAATAAAATGGCCAACTTTAGTAAGCTTATCCACCACTACCATGATAGAATCATGTTTCTTGTTTGTTCTAGGAAGTTTGGTAATGAAATCCATTGTTACAACTTCCCATTTCCACTTAGGAATGGGTAATTGTTGTAGCAAACTAGTTGGGTGTCTATGCTCATCCTTTACCTTTTGACATTCCAAACATTTGGCAATAAAATCAGCAACCTCTTTCTTCATGCCTGGATAATAATATTGGCTCTTGACAACTGTAATAGTTTTCTGATATCCTGGGTGCCAAGCATAAGGCAGATTATGCATTTCTCCCAATATCATATTTTCAACTCCTGGGAATTTGGTACATAAATTCTTCCCCTGTACTTGAGAATTTTATCATTATCTAGCTTATATTCTTCAATTTTTTGCTGCAAAATACCTTGCTTTAATTTTTCCACTAATTCCTTGTATTGCAAATCTGATTTGGCAGCCTCTATAATTATGTATTTCAAATCTGCTTGGTACATACTAATGGTTGTAGCATGTGATTCATGTACTCTTCTGCTGAGTGCATCAACCACTTTGTTCTCTTTCCCTTTGGTATGTTCTTAGCTCAAACCTCTTCCCCATGAGGTAATGTCTCCATTTACTCAAGGCATGCACTATCACTGCCAACTCCAAATCATGAGTGGCATAGTCTCTGTCATGCTCCTTCAACTTCCTTGATTCATAACATATAACAAACCCATTTTGATTGAGGACTCCACCAATTCCCTCTTTACATGCATCTGTGCATACAATGAATTCTTCATTTGGGTTTGCAATCTTTAGTGTTGGATCACTTGTTAATAACTATTTAAAGTGTTGGAATCTCTTTTCACAATCCAATGTCCACTGAACCTTTACACCCTTCTTTTGTAAGGAAGTGATTGGGTGTGCAATGTTTGAGAATCCTTCAATGAATCTCTAATAGTAGACTGCAAGGCCTATGAATGATCTAATCTATGTCACATTCTTTGGTGTTGACCAATATCTAATAGATTCTATCTTCTCAGGATCCATTGCTATCCCATCCTTTGAAATAATATGTCCCAAATAATGAATTTGCTTCTGATAAAATGAGCACTTGCTCAATTTGGCATACAATTGATGATCCCTTAATACTTGAAACACCATCCTCAAATGATGTTCATGCTCTTCTTCTAACTTGGAATATATAAGAATGTCATCCAAAAATTCAATGAAAAACTTCTCTAAATATTCTTGGAAAACATCATTCGTTAAACACATGAAAACACCCGGTGCATTTGACAACCCAAATGGCACCACTCTGAATTCATAACGACAATAGCTTTTCTTGAAGGCAGTCTAGCTAATATCTTCCTCTTTAATTCTTACCTGATTGTATCTTGACCTAAGATCTATCTTTGAAAATATCTTTGCATCCTTCAATTGATCAAAAAGATCATCAATCCTTGGCAGAGGATACTTGTTCTTAACAGTCACTTTATTCAACTTTCTGAAATCAATGCACAATTTTAATGTCCCATATTTATTATTCATGAACAATACTAGGGCACCCCAAAGTGATACACTTGGACATATATACCCCTTCTTAAAAATTTCTTCAAGCTGCATTTGCAACTCCTTCAGCTCTGGTGTACTCATTATGTAAGGAGTCTTTGACACTAGAGCTATTCCAGGCATTAAATTTATAGAGAAATAAATATCTCTCATTGGGGGTAGTCTTGGTACCTCATTGAACACATCTTCAAAATTTTCCAAGACTGTATGATCTTCCAAATTTGGCACCTTATCTTTAGGTGTCTCTTCCATATGTGCTGCAAATATTTGACACCCTTTTTTATAACATTGTTTCAGCTGCAATGTTGAAATTTCTCTGATGGTTACAACCCTGGTAATTCCTTGCACTTTTCTTAGGCTCCCTTCCTGATCCAATAAAGTAAATGCCTTGTTATGAAAGTCTAGGATAGCATTATGTTGATCCAACCAATCCATCCCAATTAGAAAGTCATAGGAACCTAAAGTCAAGATGTTTTCAAATCTGCCATGGTGTTCAGTCCATTCATGTCCATAAGACATGACTTAACCATCTCATTAACTTTTATTTTAGCTATGGTATCCAGTTGCACCAACCAATATTTTCCATTCTTTATTCTTGGCAAATGCAAAATTTCCACCATCTTAGGATCGATATAACTATGACTAGCTACTGAATCAATTAAAATAACAATGGTTTGGTTATTGATCATACCTTCCACTTCTATCATATGTGACTGATACTCTTCTTACTTGTTTTCTAGGGCTGCATAGATCCTTGGTACATTTATTTCCATGTCCTCCACTATTTCATCTTGTTGTACATTGTGAACAATTCTCACTTTTTCAACTCTGTAAGGACAATCATTGTACATATGATCTTCTTTACAACCCCAACATTGCATAGGTCGTTGCCTTGGCCTTTGAACCCCTATTTCAATCGTTTTGGGCTCTCTAGGAGTTGGTTGTCCTTGAACATTATTTTTGAAGAATGGTGTCTCAGCTCCCTTCTTCCTCTAATCCATATTGAACTTCTTTTTGTCTTCCCAAGAGTTTTGAAAAGTTAGCCTTTCTTTTTGTTGATCATATAGGCATTTAGCTCATCTTATGGTCTCCTCCAATGTCTTGGGATCATCATATTGTATTTTGTCACTGATTAAGGATGGAAATCCACTCAAATACCTCTTAATATTAACTGTCTCATCCTTGATGAAAGAGACATACTTCAACAGTTCTAAAAACCTTCTCTCATATTCATCAATTGTCATAGTCCCAAGCTTGAGTTCAAAGAACTCTTTCATTTTCTTGTCATAATATCTCTTATTCAAGTATTTCTTCTCAAAATACTTCTTGAATTCTCTGCAAGTAACACTTTTCTCTTTAATGTGTTGCACCTTCACAAGATGATCTCACCACATGGACGACTTTCCCTTGAGTTGGTAGATAGAAATTATACCTTTTACATGAGAAGAAGAATTATGCAATTGAAAATAATTTCTCATGACCAACAACCATGTTTTTGCATCTTCGTCCTTCTTGTTCTCACCATCAAATGTAGGATGTTTGATTTTGTTCATTTCTCCTCATAGCTCATCCACCCCAGACCCCTTATGCTTCCTGACAAGGGATGGAATCAAGATTCCGTGTGATCTCTTATTGTGATTTCTCAAGGAGTGGTGGTGATGTTTTCTAACACTTCTGGTTCTTTTCTAATTAGGAGGCTCGTGACTTCCAGATTTTCTTGAGCCACTCTCCTTATCCAATTTATTTTCTATTATGTTCAAGCTCTGCAATAACTTCATGTTGAAGTCATCTTGTTGCTCCTTGGCTCTCATAAAACTTTCATTATCATATTTATGTCTTTAGACATCCTTCTGTAAATTTTTAATGGTCTCTTCCATATTCATGTTTCCATCCCTTCCTTCTCCATGTCCATTGGAGTTTGTTCCTTCAATGCCCAAATGGACATCCATCCCTATAATATCATCTTCATGGATGTAAGTCCCTTGTGCCTCTTCCATTCCTATGGAATATATGCTAATATTAATATGATCTAGTTGTTGTTAACTCTGCAAAATGTGCATCCAACAAAACTTTGTCAGGCTAATTGATTCAACAATTTCATGAAAATTTGAACCATTCTGGTTCAATAATATATATCATAATTGTTTCTTCTGTTTTCCTGTAAAATTGAAATCCCCGATCAATTTTATGGGTTGATATTTAGATTCTAATTTCCATCACCTTTCCAATGCCCATTCCCATGCTCAATTCCGAGTCTTGAGCAGAAAGTTATGGCTATTTGAAATTTTCCCATTAATTTTTTTGTTCATTTTTTTAACTTGGTGCTACTATGAACTATAATATGCATTTTTGTGCATAATCCATTAGATTTTTTGTAGGATATCAATTTTTTTTCTTCATATACATATTATGTACACTATCCAAGTTTCACCTCTTTCTGGGTTCTGGGATGCTAGTTAGAACCTACTAAAATTCCAGACCAAAATACCATATTGTAACTGGTATGCTATAGGTACCTTATTTTCCATATTAAACACTTTTAACATGACCAAAAATTTAATTCATCTCTTGGAATGTCTTCTATGGCTCAATATATTTCCATTGACTACTCCTGCTCCTCAATCTGATTCCGGAGTAGAAAGTTATGACTCTTTGAAGTTAGTTGGGTCTTAAAATTTACCCTTCACTATTTGTGTTTTAACTTTCTCATAAAAGCTCCGTTTGACGAATGGTTTACACCCTTAGAAAGATATCTCTGAGATATTTTATTTGAGATGCAGAGACATAGTGTGCCTTTTCATACTCTATTCTCATGGTTTATGAGTGCCTAAATAATGCTCTTAAGGGCCTAAAAAATGCACTGCAAAAAGATGGCGTTCAAATGATATGAAACGTCGCAGAAAATCATTGGTTACTGTTGTTGTTCTCCCTCCGAACAACTTCGTGCACACAAAATTCAACCTATACACCCATATTTACCATACGCAGAAAAAATACAAGGTAAATTGTTCTTCACGCACTTAAAAACCACTGTGTATCACTTCTCTGTCACGTCTATAACTTGCGCGCACTACTTTTATGTCACGTGCCAATATCCACCACGCACAGTTTTTGTATCTCGCGTTGATATTCCATGTGCATTATGCTCTACACACTGCACCATACCATAGTTTAGTACATCTCCACCCTGTACCAAAAATCTGTGTGCACCACTAACTAAACTATCGCACAACAACATATACCCACATTGCACGTGCACCAACAAAACTTCTCTGCGCTCTACCAACAATATGCACAACACGCGCGTCATTATTATGTGTGTGCACACTGTGCACACCTTATTATGCATATGAACACCACCCAATGCTAAATTTATTGCGTGCACCTGCACACCAACATTTTTTCGTGCGGCACCAAAATTTAGCGAGCACACCTGCACACTAACATTTTTCCGCGCGGCACCAAAATTTAGTGCGCACACCCACACACTAACATTTTTCTGCGTGGCACCACAATTTCGCATGTGCACCAGCACATCAACATCTTGCTACGCAGTGCCGAATTTTACCTATCATAATCTTTTCACTGTGCATCATGCATTTTTAGTGCACCCACTTATGCACATTCATTTTTATGCGCATCAATTCCTTGTGAATTTCATTGCAGAAATTGGGGCTTTTGGCTTAAATTTTTCCCCAATTTACCATCGACATTCTACAATTATGAAATTTGTTCCATTTCACCCTGATAACACCAATTCAACTTATGCAACAAAAAATCATTGTGGGTTGACATTTATCGAACGAATTTACCCAAAATCAATTCACGAATTGAGAATTTTAATTACAAAATTCACTCCATCTATTGTGGATTCACTGTAACTTCAAATTCAACCAATTCTAGGTCTGAATTTGCTAGAACAACTATTACATGAAGAATATCTCACCACATGGCCGAATTTTCTGAATTTTCCCATGAATTTAACAACATAAATTGGAGTTTTTTCCCAATTTTGCCCAATTGTTGTTACTTTTTAACATGGATGCTCTGTAACTCAAAATTTGGCCACTTTGAAATCAATCCTCTATGACATTTCGCCTCAACTTACTTGTTCGGCCCATCCGGGCTCAACGTTGAAAACTAAATATCTGATACCATGTTGTAATGTCCCTGACCGACCATGTCGGGCCATGTTATGCCAGAGAACTTGTACGTTCTCTCTACATAACATCCTATAACATAACCAGCATCCAAATGAGCTATGCTACATAAATTTTTCGAACTGCATGCAATTAAAATATACACACATAGAACTATTGTGGAAGCATTATATATAAAACATAAACATACAAATACATCTATAAATACACAGATTCACACTAAAATAATAGTAAACATATACATGAAACATATACAAGAAATAACCATAGCAATAACCATAGTTATAACCACACATATGATAGCCCATAAAAATAAGCACGTAAATAACAATGCAGCATGTAAATTTATGACACAATTGACACTTATCTTGGTAAGAATGTCACATCGTTGCGCATAGACCGACCACGATAAAAGAGATGGGGGACTAAAATCTACTGGTTAGGGAAAGGAAGGGGCCTAAAAGTTAAAGAAAAGGGCTAAGATATGGAGCTTAAGCCAAAAAGGAATATTATATTAATATTTCTTAAATATAAAGTATGGATAATTATTTTATCCTAATTTCTAAATTTGGGGACAAATGGGCCAAAGTAGCTCTCAACATGACAAGTGTCAAGTTGGGGACATGCATACATATTGTTGGGACTTAGTTAATTTCCAATCATCTTTTCCATAATTCTTCCATCATTCATTCATCCAGTAAATCATCCACAAGCATGCACACACACATTGAGCTATCCTTCGTATCTTCATGAATGTATCTAAACCTGTATCCATAGCCATTCTCTGTTCATGTAGCTAGTTAGCCTAGGCGCTGGGCTGAAGAAGCGAGTTGTCAGGCTTGTGGGATATTGAAGAGGCAGGTTGTCAGGCCCATGAGGAATTTCTCTCTAGGTGAGAGAATTGCTGGGAATTGATTTCATGAAGGTGTTGAACTACAACTACAGTGCTCTAAGACTTCATGTCCGACCTGTTGCTGAATCCTGAAAAGGAAGTGGGGAAACTGATGGAATGTTGAGTAGCAAAGGGGAACACTTCCTGGGGTAGGACAGGTGTTGTCGCTTGGTTATGTAAGGAAGTGAAGTACAAGGAAGAAAAGGTAGAAAGAGAGGTTCGCAGGAGACACAGTGACTGTCACTGAGTCGAAGTGAGCAGAAAATCATAAAAGATGGTGCAAAGTGAGGAAAATCAATCCGTTGGATGAGGAGATCGAGGATGATAGATCATCAAGGAAGATGGATCGAGGACAACTCAGAAAGTGGAAAAATCCACCATTATATTCTTTGGAGCACCGCATGAGAAGGAAGGGAAGGCAAGTTGGAAAAGCCTGGAAAAAATGGGTCAAGTTGACCTAGGGTTTTGGTATCTTGGGTTTTGTCACTTAGGGTTCAGCCTAAGGCTATCGGTGAGGTATTGTAATGTATAAATAAAGGTCAAGAGGACCTAGTTCGGGTTGGTCATTGAGTATTCACACGATATTGTTGTTGATCCAGCTCTATTGTGGGAGAGATTATTGTATTGAGAGAGAGAAGTGTTGAGAGAGAGAGCCTTATGGTATTGTAAGATCTTTAGTTGTGTGTGGAGATCAAGTCATGTAACTGGCTGCGTAGGAGAGGGGAGAGAAAGAGAGAGAAGAAAGAAGATATTCTAGCTGAGAGCACAAATAAGAACGGTATGCTTTACCTTAATAAATTAGAAACACAGTTCTATGGACGTAGCCATAGAGGGAGGGTGAACCACGTACATCTTGAATTGTGTATGTGTGATTGATTCTTTGATCTCTGTTGTTATCTTGTTATTTATATTGTTGTGTTAGAGAAGATCTATAACTGCACAGGATAGATCTAGCTTGATAAGTGATAGGTGCATATTGTTTTGTTGTTCTACTAGATCCACTAGATATTCCCTTGGTTGTAGACATATCTTTCCTACAACTCCCTCATAGTTACTTCAAGTGAGACTACATCTACTTCACAGGTGTTGTTGAAAGGGCCAGTAGCTAGGGCTTGTTGGTGCACTCTTGGAGTGAACCTTGGGTCTACCCTTGTGCCAACAAATGGCTTTGTTGTCGGGACCAAAATTTGTGTAGGGAATGTCAAGGTGGTTCCCATCGAATACAGAGATTCAAAAGTGGATAGAGGCTCAGGAGAGGGACTTCACGGAAGCCGAAAACAAAAACTTTAAGATGAGTACTGAAGAGTGGCTACAAATATACATCTTCACCGACATTCACGATATCTTATTTGGAGGAATCCATCAGGAACTGCATAGACCACCGAAGTAAGTAATATCAATCCTCTTGTTGTTTCAGAAATTCTAAGTAATCAAAATATTCAGAAGCACCAATGTCCTTAAAGCACTATTACTAGTAGTTCAACATCTACTTAGACAGGAAATCTAGGCAACTCCATGGAAGATGAGATGAGGCTCCCTATATTTAGAGGAGATATATCTAAAGATCATAATTAGCAGTGGTTCCTATGTGAGGCTTTATGGAACATTAAAACCATCACCGACAAAGTTGTTAAAAGAAACCAATTTAGCACTACGCTAAGGGATCGCGAATTGAGCTGGTACATGAAGATTTTCCAATGACTTGCACATCCTAAACCACTGAATGATATCAAGAAAGTGCTGATTGTAGAGTTTAAGAAACCTAAGTCAGAGTCACAAGGTATTATATACCTAAATGAGATAAAGCAGAAGGTAGTCGAACCTGTTTGGGAGTTCGATCAAAGATTCAAGACCCTGACAGACTGACTGATATTCAAGATCCTGGACAAACAGGACAAAGAATGGTTTATCGTTGCTCATTTACCACATATCAGAGTTCCACTGATGCAACATAATATTTCCTAGCAGGTAGAATCATTGGAGATCACCATGAAGCTCGAATCATCCCCCATGGGAGAGTCTAGCTCAGGTATGAGTCAAATCTTGAGCTAGCTGACTAGTTTGTCTCTGCAGGTCGAGGATATGAAGAAGGAAAAAGGAAAATACAAAAGGGAATACATCAGGTGTATCATACGCAAATCAAGAGGCCATGACAAGGAGCATTGTCCCTTGTTTCATGAATATTTGGCTTCTGGAGCTCCGAGCCCTTTGAAGCAAGTCAGATTACCTTGGTGCAAAGTATGCAGAAATCGACAATGCCCTGGTGAGTGTTATTACATACAGAAGTATGTTCAGAAACCTACAAACCTATAGTTCACCTTTTGTAAGTCAGTAGGGCATGATGATAGATATTGTAGGGCCTATGACCTCATGCATGAAAGGTCAAGATATGTATACAAGATCCAAGGTGAAGTACATCAAGAAGGAAACAATGAACAATATAACTCCCCGGGAAGAGGAAACTTCAATCCTTGCGGATTTAGAGGATGAGGACGAGGAGGAGGTATGGGCCGAGGTTGAGGAAAAATAATTTTTTATAACTATGCATAGCTAGGACATATAGCAAGGAACTGTCAGAACCCTTGTACCACTTGCAGTTATTGCAACTCCTTCGAGCATGTCATTGAGGACTGCCCTCTACTGCTAGCGAAGCTTTAGGAAAGATGAGGACCTCAGCAGAACCCACAAGTACAACTAATATATGCTGAACCTCATGGAACAAAACCTAGATTCGCTTTTATCAATCGAGGAGGCACTGCTATAGGAGAAGACAGAGCAACCCAAGGTAATAATGCAGAAGGCCCCGGAGTAAGGAAAGTTGTGGAGAAGACTCCAATGTCTGATGATAAGAAAGAAAGATAGATATTTGAGGAGGAAAGAAAAGATTTCAAAGGAGATCAAGGATATTCATCAAAGACACAACCAGAAATAAGAGAATATGGAATACCTCACGCATTTGATTGGTCGGCTTCACCAAAGGAGGGAAAAAAAGTAAGTAAGTAAGTCATCGAATTTTTATAAACTTGTATTAAGTTGATTCAGGATGACAATGTTGTACAAGAATTATAGAACTTAATCAGACAATATGAGCTAGGGAAAGTAGACCCCTTACTGAATAGGGAAGTACACCAAATTGGTAAGAAGAGAAGGAAAAATAAATAGTTACACTTGAATGCTCAGATAGGAGAGTATGATATAGTCTATGTGGTCCTCGACTTAGGGTCAGAGGTCAATGTCATGATGAAGCAAACATGGGTGCTAATGGAAAAACCCAAGCTGATCTATTCCCCTATCAGGATTTGCATGGCTAATCAGCAAGTTGTCGGCCCATTTGGATGGTTGGAACATGTCCCTCTGGACATCGACGGAGTTAGAACATTTGTAGATTTTGAGGTAATTGAAATTTTTTATGACATCTTCCCTTACCCTGCATTGTTAGGAATTGACTGGGCCTTCAACAATTCTACTATTGTCGACCTAAAGAAGAGGTGTATGACATTTGAAAGAGATGCCCTTTAGGTCATTGCATCTTTAGATCCAGATGAGGGTCCTTGATATATAGATCCGATCAGAGAAGAAGATCACGCATATGAACTGGAAAAAATCTACAAGCTGACAGCCAGACATCAGGATTACATCAACCCTATAGCTGATGGGAATCTGAGATGGTGAAGTGACAGCACATGTTCATCAGATTCAGAAGAAGCACTGGAGAAATGGCAGAACCAGATGTATGAATTATCCACAAGGAGATGTGCTTGACTGACTAGAGAATTTCGATGGATTGGTACAACCATAAGTAACTTACCTACCTTCAATGGTCTGAATCCTTTAGAATCCTTCTTGACAGACTTTGAAGCAATCATACCAACACAATAGAGGTTATTGGCTATGGACGAGGCCCTGCAAGCCACACCAAAAAGATGGTGGGGAACACATAAAAGAAACATCACAAGCTGGACACAATGTTGAACCTTGATGACAACACGATTCTTAGCACAAGCAGTAAGTTGCGAAGTAAGTTACACAGGTCGAAGTTTCCAAAAGGACCATGTGTGAAGCTGCAAAGAGGCTTGGAGTGACATCCCTAGATAACAATGGGTGCATAGATTCATTAACAAAATGGAAATGACCCCTATCAATTGGTACCTTCAAGCGGAGTTGAGCCTCGTTAGTACAGATTGGGAAGGTATTATTCAGAATTTTCTAACCACATTTTTATTTGAAAGTGAATATCCTTCAGTAGACCAAGCATTGCAGATCATGAGACAAAAGTTATTCGAGGTGGCATCCCTCCTCCCTATGAAACAAGAAGAGGACAAATGGACTATGCCTCTCCATAAATTGTAGAGTTGCTACAACATCAATGCCAATGATAATGACAATCCCAGGAAGGTAAACATCACTGAAACAGAAGGCCAAAGAGATGTGGAAGGACTAGGAGTTGAGATACCATTTATTGGTCAGCCCATCAAGATCAAAAAGGTCAACATTAGGACAGAGGATGTAACAACCCTAAGTAATTAATCAATTGTCATGATTTAAATAACTGTTTAATGTATATTAGTTAATTAATTAATTAATTAATTATCTTGATTTAATAATTGTTTAAAGTATATTAGTTAATTAATTAATTTCATGATTAAATATTTGGTTAATGAATTTGAGTTTAATAAATTTTAATTTATTAAATGGAGACTTAATGTATCGAATGATGGAACCATTAAAGAGAAAGGGGATGAGGTAGTTGGCATTGAATGGAGGGATAAGGTGGGTGAGTCTTAATGAAAGGGAGAAGGTGGTGAATGAGAGAAGGGGAAAGGAGGATAAGAGGATGAAAAAACACTCGAGAAAGGACTTTTGGATTTTTGAGGGAGAGAGCATCATTTTGAGAGAGGAGAGGATTGTATTGTTGGTTTGGGGTTGGAGTAGCTTTGTACTAGTTTTTGCTTGAGGAACTTGTTGGAGTTTGGTGGACTGAGATAGGGGGCACCTGTTGCTAGGATTTTTGGGCTTGGAGGCCAGGAATCCTAGATCTAGGGAGCCAGAGAGGCTCTGTTCCTAGCTGGCTGGGAGGTTAGATAGTTTTGGGCAGAGCATTAGGCAGAGTTGGAGAACAATAGTAGCACCAGTTAGAGGTATGTATTTTCATTATTATGCTAAATATGTAGTTTATTATGATGTTTCTCATAAATTTTAATTATGTTGAATAATGAATGGTTATGAATGGTTATATGTTGAATAAGGAATTGTAAATATGTTAAGATATCATTTCTCTATTTAAATTTATGTTTTATAAGGCTCTGTTGGAAGAGACCTTGCACATGGTATCAGAGCCCTAGTTTAAAATTTGGAGCCAAGGGCCTACCTACCCACCCATCCTCTCGACTCTTGACTAAAATCCATGTTTGTGTCAATCAAACAACCCTGAAAACCTGCCTGAAAGCCCCCCTAAAAACTTTAAAACTAGTTGGCCTATACAGGTAAAATCCTTGAAAAGGGTGATATAAACATAAATAACTAGAGGTATAAATGATATATTTAAGGAAAACTTATAAAAACAGTGGCCATCTTTGTATTATTCAAAGTACTACATATTTATAATATTCATTTGTAAAAAAAAAATGCGAGGCTAGAGATAAAATTAGATCCTCAACTTATTACCAAGCTAGGTTAGAGTAGACTACTTAAAAATATATATACTTTTCTCACAGGAGGATGGCTGAAAATTACAAGTGTTTAAATTTTAAACTAAAAAATTATTATCGATAGTTAGAGTCCAAAAATAGACACAACAACCTATTCTCATCATTTCCTCGCCTAGAGGAAATAATCCCTAATTTTCATTATTCAAGGGATATTCCCTTTCCAAGAAAGAGTGTCATAATTCTTCGGCTTCATGTAATTTAAGCATTGATATGGAAAATTATATCTTCAGATAGTGGAGTTAGAAAAAGATTTGAGAATGGAGTACTTGAACTAGGGATGGAGCTCGCCATGCTAAAGACGTTTAGAATGGAAAATCACTAGAAGGGATTTGTTGCAATCAAGGGGAAAGCACTCAATATTGACAAACAAGTCCTCTATGGACACCAACTCTAGGATTAAAGAAGAAAAATCATGAAACAACTAAGGTTGTCAGCCAATGTTCATGAAATTGAAGCACAAACAAATGTTTAAATGTAATGAAACTAAATGATGCAAACTATTCCATAAGAACAAACTACAATTAGCATGAAAATATATTTAAATCTTATTTGATTGAATTCCAATAATCAAATCTACAAAGTAGGAAAGAATGCACTTGTAGATTGTTGCAATCTTGACACCCCAATGTTGCATGGAAGTAGCAAGGAGCAGATTAAATTTCTCTATGTGTCATGCACAAACACCAAGCCACATGGAGTAGGAGCCCATGAGAGGGCACCATTGTGCACTATGTGTCTAGGGCTTGGAGTTCCACCACGTAAAGCCAACTACCAATCCATCTCCTTGAAGGATGGTCCAACACCGATGCGCCCACCGTGTGACCTCACAAATACTGTGTGCAGGCGAAATTCCATAGTCCAATACACATATGCATCCCAATGCTAAGCACCAAACCTGCAATGCATTCAATACATATCATCACTATCCTCACCCACAGTCACCACTATCCTCACCGGCATGGTCATCACCTGCAAAACAAAATAGATTAGTAAATGAAAAAATGAAAATAACATAGGTTAGAATAATAAATCAAGCACGAGTACCTAGTACCTGCATCATCAACACAAACCAATGATCAACATGAAACATAAGCAATTCCAAGGTCAAGCGTCATCACCAAATCACAAGGGGGAAACCCAATGGGCATAGTGTGAAGAACGCAAAAAAACACAGGTCGGTATAGACCGAGTGCCAAGCATTAGAACAAGTCGCATTAAGGATATAACCCATGAGGGATAAAATTTGATGCACAATGCATCTAGTATTCCAGACAAGCACCAATGTATGGCACGCCATTTGGACAGCCTTTGCCAAAGTTTTATTGATTCCATGGGGTTCGAACCCTAGACCTCCCCATCGGTGCACCAACTACCCAGTCACACCACAAAGATCAGCACAGACTAAGCACACACAACCATGAAGGAGAAGCTATGAGGAATCCCACAACCTTTACTCTTTATACAACACACAAGCTAACGCACTAGATCCCACGGGCTGCAGCTACCAAGCACCCAAAAAAAAAAAAAAAGGGAGAAACAAGAGGAGAAGAGTGTTAGCACTACATTTCCAAGCCCACACAACCAAATAATTGTGCGGCCAAGCCTACACAGCCGTTAATCCTTCATTACTTGCACCCCAAACAAAAAAAAGGAATTAATAAACTTCCTTCTGGCTTTCCTTGAGAAGCCCACTAAACCGATGAGAACTCCCTTGAGTTCTTAGGCACCAGGGACGGGCTCGTAGCCTCGAGGCCTTGAGCCCATAGGCATAAAGATGGGCCAAGCAGAGGGGATGGCCATGGCCAATCTCATCCTTCACCCTGAGTGTTTGACAAAAAAAAAATGAAATGGAAAGAGGAGAGAGGGTAGGGTTTGAAGAGATAAGGAGGGAGGAGATTAAGGTTAAGGGATGAGTGCTGGAGAGGAGGGGGGGCACGTGGGCCTCATGTTGGGACCCACTGCCCGACTTTAGATTTATTTATATATATATATATATATATATATATATATATATATATATATTATTTTATATATATATATTTTTTTTTATTATTATTTTAATTATTCTAATTCTTTTATTTTATTGTATTGTAATTCTTTTATTTTATATTTATTTTATTCTATTGTTATTTAAAAAAAAATATTATTATTATTATTATTTAATTTAGTTTAAACCTTAATTAAATGTTAAATGTTAAATGTTAATATAATTTAGTTTAAATGTTAATGATTTAATAATAATAATATTTAAATTTAAATATATACAAGGTGATAACCAATTAACTAATTAATGTCAATAATCAAGGTGATTAATTAATTTGAATGGTTAATTAAATTAGGGATTAATTAAATGAATAATTAGGTACTTAAGTAGGCTACCAATGATAATATTAAAATTTATGGATTAACTAAATGTGTTGATTAAGGCGAAATAATCATTCCATCACTAGACACAATAAATCCGAGTAATTTACCCTGTTCTACTGCAAAGATAGATTTCTTGGGGTTCAAGGAAATGCCGAATTTATGGCATCGTAGCAGAACAACTCGTAGGTAAGCTAGATGATTGTCCTTGTTTTTGGAGTATACAGTTACATCATATAGGTAGACTACCACAGAATGATTGATTAAGCCTCGGAAAGCAATATCCATTGCTCTCTGAAAGGTAGCACCGGCATTAATCAATAAAAAGGGCATTTTGCGATAAGCATAAGTGCCCCACGAAGTACGGAAGGTAGTTTTCAACTGGTCTGGTGGAGACATTAAGACTTGATTATATCCTGAGAAACCATCTAGTAAAGATAGCCTCTCGGAACCAGATACTTGTTGAAGTATCTGTTCCATAGGAGGGACAGGATAATTATCTTTATCGGACGCTTTGTTGAGGTTTCAGAAATTGACACAAAGTCGAATTTCCCCGTTTTTCTTCCGCACTGGGACGAGATTGGATACCCATTGAGTATGTCTGATAGGAAAAATTATTTTAGCATTTAGGAGTTTATTCAATTCTTTTTGTACGGTCGGTTCTAGTTTGGGATGCATTTTCCTCAG
>ML777533.1:27035-90727 GCA_009831015.1 Picea engelmannii | reverse complement strand
TCAATGAGAATCAAATCAGTTACGATTCGGTTATGTATCCATAGAAAAATATGAAATTTGGTCGAATGAAATTGAAACAGTTAACCCATCTATTAACCAATTCGAATTACACCATCGACTGTATTCAAAATTCGGGATACCAAGCAACAGACTATTTTTAAAATATTGGCAGCTTGTATTATTAACAGAACATCGAGCTAATTTTGATCAATCATATCTATTCAATGATCTATCAAATCAAAACCCAAATCCAATCGAATTTTAAAACGATAACCAAAAATAAAACATTATATACAGTGGAGCATGCTTTATGTAACAGAGCAGGCAAAATATGTACAAAGAGTAATATGAATGAGAAAAATATACCATCATAGCTGTTGGGTCTTATGTCAATTTTGAATTGATAATTGCAGTGGCAGACTCGACGTTTTTGAATAGGACTGAACCCATGGTTCGTTGCTTCTTATCGGAAGGTTGCACCTTTGCATTCTGACCAGTGAGCATTGCCACTTGGTTTTCTAACTCGTAGATTCTGGATTGCAATGTAGGTACATCCAAATAGTATCTTTCAACCCATAACCCACATTGATCACAAGGTGCAGCAACAGGCTAAACAGAAGGGGGTTTTGATGATTCCCCAAGGGTTTCATGGAGTGGCTCAATACCAGGAAAGTCAGGGTTATCCCGCAGACAAGGAGGGAGGTTCCTAACGAAATCGTGAGGTGGTTTGCTACACAATCCCTTGGAGTAAAGATATTCTTCAGAGAGAAATCGTTCAATGTCTGAATCAGAGTCCTCGCTAACCACGATAGGCTCTGTTTTGGCAGGAAGCTTAGACTTGTTCCTCGCCATGCGAGAGATCAATCTTTCATTTTTCTTGCCCCGAGTATTAACACCAGTCTTCGCTCTAGTCTTTTGGGTTGTAGCTTTAGCAACTTCAGTCTGTTTTGGTACAGGCTTAGGCAAACTCTTAGGTGACTCGGGCTTAGGTCTAGGTAATAAAACCTTATAAGGCACAGGGGTAGGTTTTCTCTCGGTCACCATGGGCTTATCTACCTGTGGAGGGTTAGACTCTCCAAAACCATTACGGCTGAGGAAATCATGCCAAGAATCACAACGTAACCCTAACTCGTAAACTAAAACCATTTTAATCAACCCAACATGAAAGAGGCTAGTGTCAGCCTGGCTATGCTTGTATCGTTTATCCATTTTGAACAGACTTTGGTGCAGATAGTAAGGCATACTTAGTTCAAAACCCATGAAAACCATTAATAAACGCAGGTGGAATAAGAAAATAAACCCATACCTGCCTTCACGTGTAACGAAACGTTTGATAATCATCAAAAGATCATACCAGTGGGGTTTCAACATCTTAGCAGGTAACCCTTTGTCGCATGAGTTCACTGTGCGAGATTGGAACAGTAATGTCCATGGGACATCATCTACCTTGCAACTTTTCGACCATTTTTGTCCCTTGGCAGGAAAGTTGGTTGCCAGGCTGAGAAATTCTTCAGTAATTTCAAGCTGGACATCTTCCACTTTGGCTCGGCAGCCATCAAACGATAATGAAAATTGTCGAGCCACTGTGAGGTCATATCCATCAAACTTCCTTATGAAAGCAAGCCACCCGTGTTGTTCCAGGTCACTACATGCACCACTAAATGTCAACAGTGTTTGGCACCCATTAGGCTCTGCCCTTATGACAGGAGCCATAACCTCTATACATGGTAGGGTTCACGGTGAATGAAACAATTCACAGGGTTGAAAAACAATAGGTTTGATGGATTCAAAGCTCGAATAGACCGGAATTAACTGCATGTGTGCGAAGGTGGTGGGATTACCACCACCACGCACTGTATTAATTGACTGAGTACAGTGTTATCAAAAACATAATCATTTATACCATGCATATCAGCCAACAAATAGGTGTGTAATCATATTAACGTGCCAGTCAACTGGAGCAGAACCAATACCATGTGTTATACTCATGCCAAGTGTACAGTTCAATCGAACACCATATCCATCGTGTATCGTGTCAATGAATCGTTCAACACCAAGGTTTAAAATTAATGAATGCCAATACATAGCTTGGAACTATGAATCATTCAACGTATTATCAACTTACCAAATAATAAACCAAGCATCGATTTGTAAAGTCCAATATGATTAATCCATGTGCCTTCAAACCATTTCTATTTCTTGAATTAAACTTCATAAACTTACCAATGTATTCATTGCACATTCATTCCAAAGTCATGCAAACATTATGATCCAAAATTTCTCATATAATAACTGAGTGAAAAGTCCATAGTAATAAGGATCAAAGAAATAAGACCAAATCCATTATAACTTTTATAAGATCAGAATAAAACCAATAATTTTTTATGCCCAAAGGCTTAGTAATCAAACATATCCAAATGCGCAATCAAGGTAAGATAATGCTCAAGGACATAAGTTCGAGAAAACCTTTAGTAGTCATGTGATAAACCAATGGTGAAGTGTCTTTTGGAGAAATCGATAAAAGATGACTATAGTCCAAATGATGAAAGAGGTATTTTCACACTTACAGTTGTGAAAATCAAATCGAGACCAAATTTCAATTGTCGAAAAATGAAACAAATTCCTAGAATCACAATGCGACGATGATTTGTCATTAATGAGACAAGGGGTGTAGGCAACATTTTTTAAGAGCAATTAAAAAAATGATTGGCTGCCAACAGTTACCACAACACAACATATTATAGGGTGATCATGGCTTACCAAAGTGTCCTCATGTCCCAAAAATATCCTTTTCCATGCTTTCCAACTTCCATATCCAACATATCATCTGTATTATACACATATAGTCATCATGAGATATCAATATAACCATTTCCAATCATAAATGTCAAATTTGTTTTATACAGGAAAACAAAAATTCCAAGCATGATCTTTCTGCTCATAATGGTTGGCTCTGCAGCTATAGATATTAGTCTTCCTTATGGGCTTACATCCCTTCCATATCTAAGACCATTATACCTACAATTTCTTTAATTTACATTCATCCAAAACAATTCATCAGTAGTTATCAAATCATAATTCCCAAAATTGTTTTATATAGGAAAAGTAAAACTTTTAGACATGAGATTTTGCTCATAGCAATTTGTCTCTTGCAGCAATAGGTATTGGTCTTGTTTATGGGCTTACAACACTACCATATCCAAGACCCTTTCCTCCTGCAATTTCAATATTCCTCATCCAAACAAATTGTCAATATCTCATGTACAAGATATATATATATATATATATATATATATATATATATATATATATATATATATTCATGGAAATGATTCAAAACAAAATCACAAAGTGCTTTCAGAATTGTTTACAGCTACAATTAAATCACTTCCATCAATCCAACTATCAATTGGAATGAACTCATCATTACCTATACATGTATTATCAAACAATATTTTATTTCTTCTATCTAGAAATATTTTTATCACTTTGTCCCCTCAACAAATCTTTTCTGTAATTTATCATTATGTAGCTTCTTTGACATGCAACTTTCTTGTTGAAATATCTAATAGTTCCTGAAGTGTTTTCAACTTCATGAGTTATCAATACTCACATCATTTTAGTTGTTAGCATAATCATTTCTATGCTATATAATATATTTGTGCATTCGCCAAAATGCATTCAATAATTCCACTTGTAACATTTTTAATATCTCCAAAACTAATCTTGAAATTATAACAACCATCCAATCACCTTCAGTTAGTATTCATATTAAATATAATGCATCTATCCATCATTATGTCTTTTCAGTACCACAAACTTTTCATAATGCATCAATTTATTACTAATTAAAATGACAATTAATGTGCCAATACCCATGGCCACATGTACACAATGCATCCATGCAATGACTACATAATACCACATAACTATGTCATGCATTCCACCGTGATGAGTTGGAAGGTATGGCCAATGACTCAACACATCATCCACACACTTCCTATTTCTTTCCTAACTATTTGGATGCCTTCCTTTTCAACCCAACAACAACACCAAGAATATCATCCTTAAGTGCTCTTCTGTGTCAGCAAGAGGTTACAGTCCAAACATCATATATACAGTAGATACCATTGAGCACTCATATAGCGCTATATCCCTTCCATATCCAACCATATTATTGTCTCACACATGACTAGATGTATGGCTATTCATTGTTATATCAAGACTATGTCTCCTAACTTGACTTGGTTATGATCCCATAACCAAACATAACATAATATGCAACAAACATTTATCTAAATGTATTCTAGAACCAACAAAATTTACATACTCTAGGCCTTTGTCCATTACATATCAATTTAAATATTGAAAGTTAACTTAGGGAATTCTTATCTCAATCCCCTTCAACATGTATGCATCAACAAAACTAAAGGCATACCTGCCTGGTTGTTATCAACCTACTTGTTGTTATCTGACCAACTGATATTTGTAGAATCTCACAGACTTCCTCCTTCATCATTTTGATCACCATTCCTGTCACCCTCATGGGTCTTCACCTCGATGGAAATCATAGGCAACAACAGCATCCACATCTTTAACCCTGCTATATCATTTTTCTTATTTATTTATTTATTTTTGTTGTAGTTGGTTGTCCTTGAATTCCTTCAGATCCTTGTTGCCTTGCGTGCTCCCATTCTACTCATCTGCACTGTGGTTCCCTGAGTATGAACACTTTTCTAGCCATGTTCCACTTGGTCATTCTTTCCCACTTAGTACCATTCCCCAATGGAAATCCATTTTCATTCAATGCCACTTTTCAAGTGAGAGATCATTCCAATTTCTTTGCATTGGCATCCTGCTTCCATTGTGAACTCTGATATTAGAAGTGGATTTCTTTCACTAAGAACTTTTAGACAAGTAGATAAGTCATATCTAACAAATCCTTCCCTAGAACTCATATGCTTGACACATAAATATTATCACAGACCACCTCTTAATATCTATGTTTTCTTCCACATCAAGCTTGCAACTGTCTACACATATCTACCTTAAAGGCTATGTGGAGCCTTACTTTTCCTTTCTATGCCCATTAATGACATTATTCACCTTCTACCTTCATGTCCCATGTGAGGATTCTTTCTTTTTTAGTACCTGCAATTTATTCGCATTCTAAAGTATCAAAATAATAATTCTTTTAGTATGCTCTTCCCGAGTTATTTATCCACTTTCGATTACTTTCTCTATAGCTCTTTATTAACTCATCCAAATTCTGTAAGAAATGTCATGCCTCCATGACCCTAACATATCATCCTATTCTTGAATTGATCTGGTTATATATCTAATCCTGACAAACCTACAAGCAGCTATCTTGTTAGAACTATGCATATCATACAAAAATTGTCAATTAAATTTACATGTACCTTTTCTGTTTAATTCATGAAGAAAAATTATATCAATTGTAATAGTTACCCAAAAATATAATGATTCTAGGTGATTAGCCTATGAATCATCTTTCTAACGACTGAAATCTCGCCCCAATCAGATATCAGATTTGAAATTTAGGGCTCCCTGAAAAACCACTTTTAGCCCCCTGAGCTGATACAAAATATCGAAAACTGCATAGGGGCTTCCTTCAAACCAAGTTCCATGTGACTATGGCTCAAAACCATGGGATTAATCACCCTTTAGCACCCTGATCTGTGTTTTTCTACATAGGATATTGCACGAACACCAAGTCTGAGGGTTGATAGCTCGCAAACCCTTTTTACCTTAGCATGAGACCAGTAATGGGACCATGTCCTCCAGACTTCGGCCTTCGACTATTTTCCCCTATCAACCTTTTTTTTCCCCAAAATTTGCACTTCACTGGAGCCTTTAATAACTCCACTAGAAAAAATGTAAATTTGAGATTTAATCTCTCGATGAATGGATGATCATGCCTTCATCTGGAGGCTTCAACACGATCAACAGATACGACTTAATTAGGTGTTGACACAAACAGTGCTCAACAAATTCTGAAATTCAGTGCTCTAGGGTATTTCCGTTCCTGAGTCTTCCACTTCCCCAAAGTGGCAATCCTATGAAGTACTTACCTCTTCTCCCTTTGTTGGATCCAATGGTCACAAGAACTCCTGGAGGGTCTTAGATCAACATATCATGTGTATTCTCTACTCCGGGACATTTCAAATCTTGATTCACTCAACTCCCCATAGTGATATCTGTCGAAGTGCTTATGCCATCCTTCCACTACTTGATATAATGGTTGAGAAAGGTCAATAAAGGATATTAGATCAATGGTCTTCATGCCTTCGCGACATCAAGCTTCGACACTTTTCACTTGTAGAAACTTGAAAACCCCCAGAGTACCAAGTCTCTGGACTACAATATCTATTGTCACATGTCTTTTGGGATCAATGGTCGATATGTAATCTGGCCTTTAGGCCTTTGAGAGTTCTCGACCCAATGAAAACTGTCACATCTCTTTCCTATAGACTGTACGATCTATCGCCACGTGGAGAAATACTAGAATCAGACATGTGGCCCAATCAGGAGGCTGACACATATCACATTCTAACTGACATTTCAATCCTCTATAGGTTCAAAACTCATTGAAATGTGGCACACATACCATGTGTCCATGTCATCCTAGGTGACATCCACGAGCCACGTCACTTCGTAATTTTGGGAATTTCGGGTTCCACATCACCTCCAGGTGACATCAACATGCCCCACCACTTTGACTCTTCAAGATTCAAAACTTCGGGCTTCGACAGTTTCCAAACTAGCACACTCCAATTCTCCTGAACACTGAATTCCTGAACTGGCCAATCTGTCGACATGTGTCTCCTTTATCGGACGGTCTGTATTAAATCTAGACTTCAGGACTTTGGGTAGTTCTTTCCCTAGTGCTTCTCTCTGCAAAACCTTCTGGAGTACTAAGTATCTGAAGTGATATATCTAGTGCCACGTTTTCTTGTTGATGGATGGTCTAGATGAACTCCAATATTTGGGCCTTCAAAAGTTATGGATTTTTGCATCCATCTTTCTTCTGAAGTGGTTATACGCTGGAGTGTAGGATCTCCTGCCATGTGTCCACTTTAATCAACGGTCTTGATCTACTCTGGCTCTTCGGAGCTTCAGATTTCGTGAGTCCTTTAGTCACTCAGCTTCTTCTTTCTTCCTCTTGAAGCACGAGATCGTCTGACACGTGTCCCTTGCTTGAAGATCAATGGCCATGAGTGATTATGGAGACTCAAATCTCTCACTCTTTAATTTCCTTGCCCATATCCACAAAGAGAAGATGATCGTCCATAGTGGAATCGATATCCATCATTGATCTGTTGATCTAGCAAGATAAACAATCTTGAGTGATTGCAGGCTCACAAATTGCTCGTGCTTTAATTTCCTTCCTGATCCCCGCAATGCGAAGATGATTGTTCGTAGTAGGATCAGTATGCACTGTTGATCTATTGATCTAGCAAGATCAATGATCCTGAGTGATTACGGGCTCACAACTTCCAGAAACATTAATTTTCTTCTCAATCCCTGCAATGCCTCCCCACCGTCAATTTCTCTCTAATGAGATTTGAAGGTTCTAACTTAACCTTTTCTTCACCTTCATTGGACGGCCCTTATTCACCTTCCATCTCATCCAACGATCTCAGATCTCTCTTGATCCCATAGTGGAAATCACTCGTGAATTCGAAAGGGACGGTCACGATCCTTCAAACCCTTACAAAGTATCTCTAATGTTCTTGCTCCTGTGTAGATTCTGCAACACCATTCCTCCTAAGATTTTCAACTTCAAGGTCAAATTTTGATCTCAACCACAAGACTCTAACCAACAAACCTGACCCATATTGTCCTGGTGTTTCAACTTGAAGCACCAATACCAATCTGTAATGTACCCAGCCACCCATAGGTTGGGCTATGCCACTTAAACGAGCTGGAGCACACCCAACCACCAGCAGGTAGGGCACATTGTAGTCCCGAGAACCAGTTCTCTGAATGGATCTCGAATTCTAACAACATTTAATCTGAAAACAAGCATGAAAGAACCACATGCATTAATCAAGATCCATGGTGTTATCAACATAACAATTTTTGTGTGAAATCCAGTTTCCAGGACTTAGTGAGGCGCTAAAATGATATGGAGGCATGATGAAATGGAGGACAGGGTTAGTTCTAACAGGAGGAGGATAAATATAGTGGCAATGAAGAGTTGATGGGACCCGATGGGTCATAGATCATGGGCGCTACAGATCAACAGTCAGGGATCCTTTCAGGGGGAGAAATTGCGCGGAGGATAATTCTCGAAAGTGGGCCAAAAAGTAAATCATGGTTTCATCTCAGGAATAGGTGGAACCACTAGGTGCATTTTGGGGCGATAATTGGGTTTCCCCAAAATGCTTCCCCTCACCCCTGAAATCGAAAAAGTATATAAAGAGGGCACTCATCGTTATTTTATTATTTTTCAAATTATTGGAACATTGGAAAATTGGTGCGACAATTCCATTCAAACTGAAGCTCAACAGTATGCCAAACTCAAGCATTTTCTACTCATTTATAGGTATTTTTCATCGCCCCCATGGACCCTATCATCATGTCTGTAGCAGAGAAAGACCCCATGTCAAACAAAGAATCCCTAATTGACAGAGATTTAGATGTGTTCGACCCTGCAATAACCATTTCTCCCATCTCTGTGTCCAGAGCTAATATCTCAGATAATGTAGGGAAACATATACCCTTCCTTGAATCATTCTAGGCCAACATAGTCCCTTACACTGTCGAGGTAATATTCCCCTTCCCCGAATTCATAGGTTGGTGCAAAGATAAATCTTCGCAGGAAAATAAATTCATCTTAAATAAACAAGGGTATGAGGTCCTATATAGGGTAGATACTCTATCTGTTCGAAGCACCATCAGCATACCAGAGTCCCCTCTATAGTGTCTGAACCACTTGAAGAAGAAAAGATAATTATGGTTTAAAAGGAATGTCCCTCAGAAGTCAAAGACCTATTTTTGCAAACAATTGTCAAACTTAAGCATATTTATGAAAGTATGTCCCTACAAATGAGTGTAAATATCATGGTTATTCAAGTCCAATGGGTTTGTTCCATACTGAGTAAGTTTTTAAGTCTAGATAATGACAAGTATGTGGTTGAGGTCATGTTAGGTTTTCTGTTGGTTTTTTTCTAGTCATATTCCAACCAGTCAGTGTGGATAATCTTTGATGAATTCATAGCTGATAATATCCACAAGAAGCTAGTGAATTTTTAGTCACTACGACATTTCAGGTATTACACATACTTGTTGAAGATTTTCCTGGAGACAAACAAGAGAGAGATCCCTGAAGAAACATTCATATCAACTGAATGAAAAAGAATAAAAATGCTCATTTTTATCAACAAGGTCATGTCCATAGTTTACATCCTGATTTTCAACACCAGCCTGCCAAGAGTCCTAGATGACATGAGGAATTATTTATAGCCAAATCTAGAAAACACAATGGGGTACTGGGTGTTGTTCATGCATTCAACAATGATATGAGTATATGGTTGTCATGAATCCCCCTATCTTCTGCCTATTTTTCTGACACCCATAATATTTTCCCTGGAGTTCATCAGACAAAGAATCATATCAGAGACAGAGCACTTCCTGAAACTACACAAGGAATCCAACCTCAAATCCCCTTTCATCATTGGACCCTTCATTGTAAAAACTAGATGATGTGTATCTCAAATAAAGGCCAAGCTCAAGGACTTTGGATTTTCACAGCTACAGACAAGAAGATATGATCCACATCAGATCATATCCAAGAGAAGACGGATAAAAAAATAGGTGACCTATGAGCATGAACATGTTGAAGGTTTTGACAAATTAGAAAATATAGATGTTTGTGCTGAAATGGAAGCAATCTTGCAGCCATCTCAAACACAACAAGTGGAGGAAACCCTACAACAAACTCAAATACAACAGACTCCTTAGAATATGATAGTTAAGGTCCCCAACATAAGTGTTTACAACAAAATAAGCAGTTCAGAGGCTTTAGGCACCAGCAGTAAATAGACTTCCCCTAAAAATATGAAGATCACACAATCCCCACAGATAGTGGATCTATAAGAGGAAGAGCCTAAAGAACAAGTAAACATGGATATGGTGGAGAGTGGCACCAATAATGTAGAAGTTGGTAAAGGGAGCAAGCTCCAAAGTGAAGGGAGCTCAAGAATTTTCAACAGCAAAAAACACATCTTTGATAAAGTAGTTGGATCATCCTCTCAATCTAAAGAAGATTTGGTGAAGCAATATGCTGAGAAAGGAAACTTGGCTATGAATCAAATGAGGGATTTAATCGCTGAAGTAGAAAACATATCTCAGCATAAGTCTTCTATGTTCACAGTGAGAGATGTATAGAAGAAGACATTCAATATAGCAGTTGTAGATGAGGATAAAGTATCTGAGATCAAGTTAAAATATGAAAACATCAATTCTCCAGACAAAGTGAAATTCCATAGGAATACCAGTGAAATGTTGTATTCATATTACTTGGGTCTGAACCTGAAGAATTCAAAGTTGTCAACTTATGTAATTAAGTTGGAAGGATAGTTGAGGCAAGAAAAAGCATCCAACAGAGCTTGGAAAACTCATATCAAGACGCTGGAATATGAAGGCCCTCAGGGAGTGAAATCCTCCTTAGAAGAAAAAGACAAGTTGATTCAAATCTTGAAGAAGAAACTAAAAGTGTTTTCCATAGAGCATCCACAAACAACAGAACTGGTTTCTCTAGAATAGGAGAAGGAGGCATTTCGACAAGAGGCATTGTATTACAAGGCCAAGGTATTACAACTGGAACAAGAAAAAGTGAACTGGTCATAATGACAGACAGAAGTACCTGACATGAATGTAGATGCACCTTCTACTATGGAAGCTAGGCCAAGCATTGAAGGACTTTTCCAAGCTATGTCCCAAGTTATCCTAAAGGTGGGAGAAATCAAAGGTTTGAAGGGAGATATAGAGAAATTGAAGCAAGAAATGAAAACAAAAGATGAGAGGATGGCTCAGCTTCAAAAGGAGAATCAAATATTTGCAGGAAATAGTAGACAATATGAAAACAAGGTTGAGAGGCAAAGGACTATTGTAGGGAGCCAAACACATCATCTGGGATTCTATTGTTGTTGAAGCTTCCAAGTTCAGGGTGTACTTTCACTTCATCAATGGCAAAGATAACATGGCGATCACAACTAGAAGCAGGTGCACTGTTGTAAATGAGACCCTAGCAAAGAAACCCTTAGAGTGGGCCCAAAATTCTATAAACCTGCTAAATTCCATTTCCATTGTAGAAATTCATACCATTGGGGTCAAAGACAGGAATACATTGATCATCTAGGTTATGAGAGTCATTGCCAAGAATAACCTACTAAAATCAGTCCAAACCAAGGCCATACATATGTACCAGAGTATACAGGAATTTAAAGATCTATTTGAAGATTGTTCATCAAAGGCCTTGTTACACTTCAAAATTACTCACTTCAATAGTGTCACAAGTGTCATCATTACAAGTGTCGCATTTTGGTCACAAGTGTCACAAGTGTTAGAAAAAGCATACTGCCATAATGTCTATATCGTTCCTATAATGACATCAGAAGGACACTTGAAACACCTCAAACAATTGATTTGGAAGAAGAGGAATGGGTTAACAGAGTTTATAAACCTTCTTGCCATTGAGAGAACCACTAAAAATGAGTTTCAGAGGAGAGCGCTCCCCCATATACTATCAGGGAGATTTATAATGCCCTGATGCCCTTTATGGGGAGTGCTTCCACTATTAGGAGCGCCAACACTTGTTGTTCTTCTTTCAAGGAGCACTATAATGCTTTGATGTCCTTTTTGGAGGAGCGCTACCTATTCTGGGTAAAATTTTGTTTATTGAGAAGATTGAGGGAAAGATCCCTTCAATATATGAAGGTGGTTGGTTTCAAATCCTTGGTCAAGCCATGATCTTAGGGTAGATCCATAAGTGAGGGAGGAAAATCCTCAACTTACCCCAA
This sequence comes from Picea engelmannii, assembly GCA_009831015.1. Lineage (NCBI taxonomy): Eukaryota > Viridiplantae > Streptophyta > Pinopsida > Pinales > Pinaceae > Picea > Picea engelmannii. The sequence goes on along the minus strand of ML777533.1, from coordinate 78,680 downwards.
AGATATCTCAAGTGGTTGGGCCTCTCCAAGCCTATTTAAATAGGCCTTCTCATGGTGAAAAGGAGGGAAAGAAATGTGAAGTATCTAACCTATGATCTCATGAAGAAGGTGTCTTTCAGAGCATCATCATTTGGTGTGTGGACTATTTGAGCAAGGGTTCAGATGAGAAGGTCTTGACGAAGCTGCTACACTCACATCTATGGTTGTAAGTATTCTTCCTTGTTGTTTTCTTTAATATAATATGCTTGGCCTATTTATTTCAAATCTGTGTTTGATATCACATGAATTTGTCTCTAATAGATAGGTCTATTTCGAGCTAATATCAGTAGAGTAGGAAGTTGTTTGTACTTTTGTTTGTCTACAGGTCTTATCGAGGAGTTCAAGATTGGAGCTCAACTCAGACCGTGCAGGGACAAACACTGGTAAAAGGTACTTATTTTCTCCTTCCTCCTCACACATTAGTTTATCTAGATCTAAAAGGAAGTCAGTTTCCATGATAAGCATCTTTTTTCTTAAGAGTTAAGAGTCTAGCTCTCAAGAGGAGATCAACCTGTCTGCAGCGAGATTTTCCTACAACAGAAATTGGCGACTCCACTGGGGACGAATCGAAACTTTCAGTTTTGGTTTTCCTCATAGACCTTGTCTTACCCTTTCTTATTTTTAGACCTTGTTCACCCCATATGTTTGATTTCATATGTTGATTGAATCCTTATACCATCACATATACTCTGAATGCCAAAATTCAACTGAGTTTTAGGGTTTTTTGGACAATTTTCTGGGTTTTAGGACACCATCACTCCCCTACCTTGTTATCAGAGCGCCAACACCCCCTAAAGGTATTAGACAGAGAGTTATAATTCTCTAGTGCCCCTTACACCAGAGCGCCAACCTTTCTTTGTAAAAAAAACCTTTCTAGAATTGTATTTTATGAGATCTAATCTTTTTTTTCCCTTTGCTCAGCTTCTTTGTGTTTCAATGCTTCTTCCTATTGTCCTTTAACACCCTTCCCTGAGAAATAAGAAATTTGTTGTTCATATTTTGTGACCTTCTTCCTTATTTGGAGTTTTTTCTACTGTCGAGAACTTGGGATCAATCCACTGCTTTCTTCTCTCATATCTAACTGAGCAGGAACTCTGGTGAAGGGCATCAGAAATATGTGGATCATCTCATTTGGCTTTTTGAGGTCATTTTTCTTAAACATCTCTCTTTTGTGTGAATTGCTTGATTTTCTTTGTTATATTTTGTTTTCTCTTTGCTTCTTGATTCAATCATAGCAAGAGGGTGTGTTGGTTGTGCAAAACCTACTTATGCCTATCTGAATCTCCTTAATATGAAAGGGTAGTTGGCATGGGAAGTTTTTGCATTGAATTAATCATCATTCACATAAAAACGACAAAGATACATCTTAGTGATTGGTTTACATATTAGAAGGAATTTCTAAAATGTTTTAGCATTACATTGAATTCGTTTGAGAACCAATTGATTGAGGACATTTCATATTAGTGTTTGATAGTGAAAACGACTCTTTCTCTTTCCCTTAATTAGGAATTCATTGAAAATAAACGATTGCTTATCATCTTTTATGCATATTTTTGGGAATTAAGTCATCATTCCATCAGTTTCACTTTCATACACCCTTTGAGTAAAGAACAGTTGTAAAACAAATTCTAATTTAAAATTATCTAGAACATTTTTTTGTTTTTAGGATCTTCCACCAATAATAGACTAGGGTTAGCACTTTGGATTAGGCTGTGAGTACAACTCTCCAAAGTTTTCAAAACAAACATTAGCATCCTGAGCTAGGGAGAGTGAAATCTAATTGTCGCATCGGTTTTCTAGGATCCCCCTTACACAGGGGTTATGCATGAGGTCACTTTCAGGAGAATTATGAAGATTATCCCTCTGTGGTTCAACTGTTTGTAGTGATTAGATCGTATATTGGGGGTCACTTGGAGGTATACCCACGATTATGTGTGGGAGCCTCTTGGGTTGATTTCGTACTTGTTATCCTACCCATACATTTCAGATCGGACTTTCGACTGTACCTGCCCAGGGACTCACTGCGAATTGGTGTATTTAGTTGCCATAATATTTAGGTACTTACACAAGGCGACGATGAAGGGAAGTCTCACTGTACCTGGAAAAAACATTGGTCAAACTCACTCAGGCTCCTTGGAGGGTAAATCCACAATTACTGCGTGGAAGCTTGCACCGAGGTGAAAGTACATTAAGAAGGTTTCCATTGTAATTGTTCCACCATATCTTATCCCCTTCTTGACTTGATCACGTGACGTTGGATTTCATCACCAACTAGTACGATCATCAAGAGAAGTTTGTCTGCTTGGTTGATTCCTAGATTTTATTAGCATATGTTGTTTCTTTTTCTTAGTTGGCTCTAGATTTTTAGTGTGTTCTTTTATTCTCCATAATTGAGCCTGTAGATGATAAAGGTCTTCATCGATCATGTAGGATGCAAGGGCTGCCTCCGGAAGGATATCAACCCTTACCTCCTAACCCTCCAGAAGACAACTACCGTAGAGAGGTAGAAAATCAATCCGACGCTAGAAGTGTTATTGCTCCTCTGTTAGATAACTCAGAAGGTTCTTTGGTTACGGCTGACAATCCCCCTACATCTATGTCGGTAACCCCTCTTGAACCACTTTTGGTTCATTTAGACTCCCCTGGGAATGTCATAGACGAAGAGGTCCCATGATTACCGGAGAGGACTTTTATCGAAACATATATGGGATCCACAGAACCAATCTTTAGTGATGAGTATAGGAATCATGTTCATCCTAACACCATAGTAGATACCAATCCTACACCTACTCGTTCTATATGGAGGACTTCATCAGGACATGATCTCTATGAACATTTCAAATCCTTTCGATAACCCTTTCATCCTCGTGACCCTCCTAGTGAAACAAGACCATCCAGTCAAACCATGAATCACCCAGTTGATCAGGTTATTAACCCTACTGTTACACCAGCATAAGTCCATCCTAATGATAGACTCATCACCTCTACTCACCCCCAAGGAACTTCAATCTCTACCCCCATTTCTACAAGTTTTTATGCTACAGCTCCACATGTTCCACATGATCCTGTTGGAACATCTTTTCAGCCGAGAATGCAGACCCCTGCTAGCCCAACACAATTGGCTAGAGGGAAACCACCATCTAATGAACCTTTCCCCCATGGAATACTACCTTTCTATGGCGGGCCTACCCCTCTCAGGGGACAACCCCCTTTTCATGCTCTTCCTAGAGGGCACCCTTTGTTTTCCAGTCATACCCCAGTCGTAAATTCACAACTAGCAGGGGGGAAACCTTCGTTTGTTGGAAACCCTTCACAATCCTGGGGAGTATCTTCAGGAGGCACTTTCAGTCAACCCCATGTTGGGGGGAAATCATCTCATAATCCACTAGGAGGGGTATCAAATCTTGTTCCTTTCGGAACATCTTATGGACAACCTTATCCGAGTGACATCCCAAACACTACCTGGAGTTCCTTGGGACCACAGTCTTATCCTCCTTATGGGTCTAATGTATATCCGCGTCCAGGATCTACTCCTTACCATTCTCAAGGGAAAAATGTTTATCCTCCTCATGGGAAAACAAATCACTCGGCCTATAATGCTCAGAACCCACCGGGTTATGAAAATGTTTCTCATCCATCATCGAATCTTGCTTATCCTGGCCAGCAAAAACCGTATGTAGGAGGACCTACTGGTTACAACTATCCACCTAACCCAGTTTATGGTCCTACTGGTGTTCCTATGCCACACCAGTATCATCCACAAATTAACCGACAACTACCTTTCCTTGAGACTCTGGATCTCCCAGACTTGTCTCGGTTAACTAATGATCCTATTTTTCATTCACTGGTTTGGCCAGTCATTCCAGCTAAACTTCCTTTTGATATTCCGAAATTTTATGGAAAATCTGTCGAAGATCCAAACAACCATGTGATGACTTTCCATTTGTGGTGTTCATCAAACTCCCTCATGGATGATTCTGTATGTTTGTGTCTTTTTCAGCGAACACTTACAAGCTCGGCAAAAAAGTGGTATATTGAACTACCACGTGCTTCTTTTCATGATTTCAATTCCCTCACCATGTCTTTCCTCACACAATTTCAACTACCTATTTGCTACGAGACGGGTACTAAACTCTTGACCTCCCTTCGTCAAACTAACTCTGTGCATATCTCTGACCATATTCATGAGTGGAGGCGACAACGAAGGATGATAAAGGCAATCATTCCTGACATATTATTGGCAGAATGGTTTACTAAATCACTTTTACCCCCAATCTCTCACGATGTCGCTATGGGTGGTGCAGTCACAAAGGAACAAGCCATTTCTCGGGCTCAATATTTAGATTTGGTTTATTTCCAATCTGGTACTTTGTATGATTTGCTTATGAATGTTTCTCGAGCTAATACCGATCCATCTAATCCATCATCCTCATCTCATGTGGATGGTGTTATCGGTTACGTCAAAACTCAATCTTTTTCCCAATTGACCACACTCTCCTCTACCTCCCCCCAAACTCAGGTCTCTGAGGTGAATGCAGTTCAATCTGCCCCTTCACAACAATCTGGAGGTAAGAAGAAGACAAAGAATAAATAAAACAATAACAATGAACAACCAAAAAATCAAGCTCAAACACCTGGTACCAAAAATAAAACACAACGGAAACTGAAATTCCCATGTATCATTTGTGGTGACGATCACTACAATCGAGACTGTCCACTTCACAATGAAGTGGCCAAAATTTTCCAAGGAAATTCACGACCCATTGTGCTTACTCAACCTTTTCCACAGAAGCAATCCATGTTTGCTCAAACCCCCTCTCCTAGGGGCAGTTCTAGCCATCCTAATGATGAAGCCTTGTCGAGTGCACATATTTATATGTTTAATGGGATTAATTTTACCACTTGATATAAGACATACGACACACTAGGTAACCCTGACAAAGGAAAAGACATTAATGGTACCGTTACTTTATTGGATCCATCACCATCCTCCGTTAGTCTTCCATCGGTTAATCTTCTGTCTGGACCACTTCAGATTGAGAAACCTACATTCGACTCTATCTTACACCCTCCTAAGAGCACTATCCGCAAAGTTACCTTTAATCCTAGTTCACGTGCCACCCAGAACTACAACATTGTTGAAGATTTGGCTTAAGCACCGTGTGTTATGTCTGTGTTAGAAGTTCTACAGCATTTCCCCAGTCAACGTAGAACTCTCTTGGCCGCTATTGGTGCTATTGATCCTGATTCGTCCAACCATATCATGTTTAACCTGGACAATTATGCATCTCGACTCTCTCACCAACTTGCTTTTCAAGTTGATGTTGTTGTTCATAATCAACAAATCCATCAAACTATTCGGGATGAGGGAGCCTCAACTTGTATCATGTCTTTAGTGTGTTGGAAAGTTTCAAAATCACCCGCACTTAAAAAATCCACAATGATGTTACGCGCCTTCAATGGGTGAGGTTTTCATCCCCATGGGCTTTTACAGTCCTTGTCCATCCAATTGGGTGGCAAAACTGTTACTGTTGATGTCGAGCTGGTCGATGCTCCCCTCAATTACAACTTGTTACTTGGAAGAATTTGGTTTTATGCTATGACTATCATTGCCTCGTCAGTTTTTCGATGTGTCCAATTTCCTCATCAGGGAAAAATTGTCACTGTTGATCAGTTGGATTTCTGCACAACTGATGCTCCCGCTCCTGCTACCAACAATATTCCTTTCTTGGGAGACCACAAGATCACATATGAAAGTGTTGGTGTTGGCTTACTGAAAGATTATAGCCTCATGGGTACCTTCCCTACACCAATTCCACCGACCACGCATCATATTTCCACCATCGATATGATTTCGATCGTGGCTTATCAATCTTTGGAATCATCTAACCCTTGGATTGTACCTCGTCCATTGGAATTCGATGCACTAGGTGACACCGTGCCACTTAGTCCAGCCAAACCATCATATGTTTCTATCCAATCCACTTCTCCCTCATCATATGACCAACATCTATTGGCACTCGACAGTTCCTCGTTGCAATCACGGTTGAGTTCCTTGTCATCTGCAATTGACTACATTTCCCCAATTTTTCCTTTTCATGAATCTATTCTGGAAATTCTTCACATTGACAAGTTACCTCGAGATAATAACCATCACTGATCCTCTTTTCCTTCCCCTCGTGAAGAAATTTGCGTAGATATACAGTCTATCTCCCCTCCTGATGTTGCTTTTCTATCATCTCCCATGCCTTCAACTTCCGATGATTTGGATTCGGTAGTGGACATGGTGATTTCTTCGATAGGACTATTGGAGCCTGATCTCCTTATCCCTGTCACAGCCCTCAACATGTGTTCCTTCCAGAGTGATTATCTTCCATCCAGTGAATATCTCTTAGAATACATGACCGATTTTTATCCCTTGACATGGTATCCTTCTAGAGCGTTATCCTCTTGGAAGCCATGATCAAGATGAAGCTATGAGAATAGTTTCTCTTCTCTATGGCAAGCTTGTTAAAAAATGAAGAAAAGGCCCTGAGCATAGTTCTTTTCCTATGTCAAGCTCATTAAAAAATGAAATAGTCACCTCTCTTGAACCTTATTTTCATACACCCTTCTCCGTTTTCTCATCTACTAGAGAAATTGGTGACAACCTCAAAATCGGTGAATGAATTGAAGCTTGGAGGGCATGTCTCCAGCCTTTGCTGATCATTCTGGAGTTAAGCCACTAGCTGTCAAGATGGGGGCATACCGAGATTAGTCTTTGTTCTTTATCGTGCTCGTAAATACATGAGAATGCATATGGGTAGACTTTTATCCCTTTTTCAAACCTGTATGGATACACGAAAAAGGAACCCCTTAGAGTCTCCTTTAAGCTCTTTTCAAACTCTCTAAATATGAAAAGATTGTTGAGTGATCTTGCTTCCTTACCCACTCATTAAAAGGTTTGAAAGGGTGTCTTTCAAGTGATAATTTATCTCTTTTTCGGCCTCATGAGACTAACATTATGAAAAAGGACAACTTTGGAGTCATCTTTAAGTTCTTTTCAGACTCTCTAGACATGAAAAGATTGTCGAGTGACCTTGTTCTCTTCACGCTCGATAAAGTATTTGAGGAAAACATCTATTGAGTGAAAGTTTATCTCTTTTTCGATCTCATCAAACTACTTTACGAAAAAGGAACTGAGAGAGTTCTCTTTTAAGTGTTTTTCCAGACTCTATAATCATGAAAAAACCTTCGAGTTTTCTATCTTTGGACTCGTTACACAAACATCGATAGACCCATACGGGATCGAACCCTTAATTCTTCTAGTTCATTAAACAAAGGAAGAGGGACTTACTGAAGGTAAGTTATATCGAGCATGTGTTACCCTCCTCAAGCTCGTTAAATTAAAAAGAGGTACTCATCTATCTGGATGGGGGAAAAATTGAAGGAAGCAAGACAAACAATTTTTGAGAGCATTACAAGTAACTCTTAGAGTCTCCCTTGAACACGGCACTTTGTCTTTGCACACATATTAATCCATTGAACCTCTTCACTGAACCAATCCTCTGATTTTTTCTTACTCCTTTGGGTCACCTGACGAAAGTCACAGTATCCACTGTATCATCATGTTTTGGTCCATGTCATGTTTTTGTTGTTGTTCCTCAATGTTCAAGGGAAGTATCCACCTTGAGAGTCAGCCATCAAAAATATATTGTCTCAATACCTGTGTCACTCCATGCTCATATGATCTACCAATTACATCTTTGTGTCTGTTTCGTGTCATTGATGGGGGATACATCAAGGCCCTCCTTCAACGAATATATTCCTGTCGACTTCAACACATTATCCAGGAACTAGACTTAGAAACCAGTTAGTACTTTGGAACCTACATGCCTCAATGGCAGGACTCCTCACATTCAACAGTGGATTTACATCATTGACCTCTAATCGAATGATTCCACAGATTTTCGACTTCATCTCATCCATTCACATTCGTTGGAATGTACTAGGGTACCTTGGGAATCATTGACATCAATGGTGATCTCCCTCACACTTGTTAATGGTTTACATCATTGACAACTAATCAAGTGGTTTCTACCATGTTCAACATCAAGACATCTATTCACATGGTTAGATTCGTACTACATCGGGATCGATAAGAAGACCCTGGGTTAAGTGATCACTCTGATATGTACTTTTTTGAGGTTGCAACGAAGTTTCTCTTGAACACTGACACATATGTTGTCACATAGATCCACTTTGTATTGGTCATGGCTATGTCTTGTCATATCATGGATCCACTGTGTATTCTTCATGGCTACGATCAGTTCAAGTCATGGGAGTATAGATCCACAGTGTATCTTCGGTGGCTATACCTTTTATCAATATAATTATGGATCTGTAGTGTATTTATGGTGGCCATTCCTTGAAAGTCTCTATCACTCAAGCATAGGTATGTCTACCTTGGGTTTGAAGCATGTATTAACATTTGTTTGATGGTTGTGTGCATCTTCTGTCAGGTTCTCTGAGCCCATACCCTTGCTTGAAATTCTGCAAAGTATTTCAGTTATCAGTTCTAGTCTTCTAACTTCATACTTTGGGGGGTAATCTGTTACACTTAAAAATTACTCACTTCGATAGTGTCGCAAGTGTCGTCATTACAAGTGTCGCAAGTGTCGCATTTTGCTCACAAGTGTCGCAAGTGTCAGAAAAATCATACTGCCATAATGTCTATGTTGTGCCTATAACGACATTGGAAGGATACTTGAAACACCTCAAACAATTGATTTGGAAGAAGAGGAATGGGTTAACAGAGTTTATAAACCTTCTTTCCATTAAGAGAAACACTAAAAATGAGTTTCAGAGGAGAGCGCTCTCCCATATACTATCAGGGAGCATTATAATGCCATGATGCCCTTTATGGGGATTGTTTCCACTATTAGGAGTGCCAACACTTTTGTTCTTATTTCAAGGAGCGCTATGATGCTCTAATGTCCTTTTTGGATGAGCGCTACCTATTCCGGGAGAAATTTTGTTTGTTGAGATGATTGAGGGAAATATCCCCTCAATATTTGAAGGTGGTTGGTTTCGAATCCTTGGTCAAGCCATGATCTTAGGGAAGATCCATAACTGAGGGATAAAAATCCTCAACTTACCCCAAATATATCTCAAGTGGTTGGGCCTCTCCAAGCCTATATAAACAGGCCTTCTCATGGTGAAAAGGAGGGAAAGAATTATGAAGCACCTAACCTATGATCTCATGAAGAAGGTGTCTTTTGGAGCATCAAAATTCAGTGTGTGGACTGTTTGAGAAAGGGTTCAGATGAGGAAGGCTTGATGAAGCTGCTACACTCACATCTATGGTTGTAAGTATTCTTCATTGTTGTTTTCTTTATTATAATATGCTTGGCCTAGTTCTTTCAAATCTGTGTTTGATCTCACATGAATTTGTCTCTAATAGATAGGTCTATTTCGAGCTAATCTCAGTAGAGTAGGAAGTTGTTTGTACTTTTGTTTATGTATAGGGCTTATTGAGGAGTTCAAGATTGGAGCTCAACTCGAACTGTGAAGGGACAAACACCAGTAAAAGGTACTTATTTTCTCCTTCCTCCTCACACATTAGTTTATATATATCTAAAAGGAAGATAGTGTCCATGATAAGCATCTTTTGTCTTAAGAGTTAAGAGTCTAGCTCTCAAGAGGAGATCTACCTTTCTGCAGGGATATTTTCCTACAATAGGCCTCCCACCATTTTGGGATGGTAAAAGAAAAATTGTATGATCAATAGAAATACAACTCTCACCTCACCTAATGCAGAATGGACCACTCCAAGTTTGAAATCCTGGAGGTAAACTTGAAAGGAGAAACCCTGGTGGAATATTTGATCACAGATTTTGAGATCATGAATCAATTCAAGACAGTGAAGATCAGACTACCAATCATGATGTATGCCTCTAGCATTGACCTGGAGATCCTAATTAAATAAATGATGGACTAGAATATCCCTTCTGACTTGTAGTGGAAGGAGGTAGTGTGGATGGGTAAAACAAAGTGTAGTTTTCTAGGAACCAACAGAGAATGCCCAAGTGTCACCAAAATGGAAAATCAGATAGAGGACCAAAACAAGACAAATGGAAAAGGCAAAAGATGAAGATTCAGAGGAATTGGTCATTGGTCCATGAAACATTTTTTATTAATCATTGTAATCGGTTCCCATACCAAAACTGTCAAATGCAATTATTGTAGTTAGTTTTAGAAGTTGAAACATTTCATTTCAGTTATTGTAATCAGTTTCTACTTGAAGGAACTCGAATTGTATAAATATGAGAAGTTCCAAATGTATTAGTATTGGCAGAAGTGCAAGGGAACCTTTTTAGTTGTTATGAACTCAATTGTATTTTTTTGGAGCTGAGATGAATACATGTGCAAAATCTTTTGAAGTCTCTATGAAAATATTCTAATGGTGGTGATATGAGTTTTGTCTTCTCTCCTTGTATGTATTTCTTGTGTTCTTTAATTCCATTTGCACTTTCTTTTGTTTAAATTGGATAGTTTAAAAGCTTAGAATTCATCTTGCGATGCTCTCGGCTTAAGAAATTTAAACTGTGTCAAATTCTTCATAACTAATTCAGAATTCATTTTATTAATTCTCTGATGCAGTTACTTGTTTCCTTTTTCTTCTTACACTCTGCAAACTAAAATTTATAACTCAGATTCATCACCTCAATTAGCCTTTATCCTCTTGAGAGTTCTACGGGCCAATCAGTTTTTTCATTCAATTTCAGAATTTTGACTCCATAGCCCTAAGTGTCCCTCCCCTTCCTTGCCAACAAATTTATAAAAACCCCAAAAACAAACTGAATCTGGCCATTGATTGCCAAAGAAACATCAAGTGGAATGAGAGAACCCTCTCTAAGTTGAGCATGCTCATACCCATCTCTAAATTTGGTTTTTAGGTTACCTTTGCCATTTGTTTATTAGCCGAACAAATTTACAGAGTGCTAACACATGTCACAACATAAAAGAGATAAACAGTGTGCCATGCACAAAAAATAACCAGTAGACAGGCACTTTAAAAATACATATGTCAGACATAATTAAATACACAGTGAAAATAAAAATTACACATAAAACATAGAGAGCACTTATCTTTGCAAGTAAATATTCACCAACTGGATTCATACCAAGGACGTTCCTCCTAACCATAGACATTGTTGTTCATTTACTCTCAACAGCAGGTCACCCCCGAGCTAGGGCTATGAATCCACAAGGACGGGTCCTAGGCCAAGTATAAACACACAGTAGTTGGCTAAGTAGCTCCCAGGTTTCCCAACCTCATAGCAAATCCTAATTTCCAGCTCTCTTTACCCCTCATCCTGCACAACCCCAAGAAATGAACAGCTTTCTCTACCATGCATTCCCTGAGGCTGTTCCATTTCTCTCCAGGGATCCAGTGCTACTAGTCAGGAAATATCCCTACTGGAAACTCCAATGACTCTCAGTTGTGGATAGTTCCATATGATCAATAAGATTTATCTAGTGAGGGTTTTTAGTCAGGTTCGGAAAAACCACAGATTTGTTGATGGATTTTCGATGTTTTGGATCCATATTAGGATCCATCTTCAAGACAAGAAGCCTGGGTTATGATTTAATAGAGATGCTTCCTATAAATGCTAAATGGATAGAGGAGAGCTTAAAATTCGGATGGGAAGAACCCTAATTCATCATTAATTAATTAAGTTCTTTTATAATGTTTTATTTTAATTTATTCAAATTGTTATTTTATAATTAGTTCTTAGGTTTATTATATTATTTGGACTTTTTAAAATGTTAATGTTGTTTATTATTTAACAGGCTTTTTAAAAATCTTTTTAAAATTTTGTATTTTTAATGAGAGTATTCTAATATTGTTTTCAAATTATTTTTATTAAAAAAAATAATTTATAAAGATCTTAAGTAATGATTAATGAGTGTTTAAGTAATGATTAATCAATATTTTCAGATTTATTGAATTAAAATTGTTTTAGTTTTAAAAATTGGGGTTTTCCTAAAGTTGATTGTTTTAATTATTGTTCCTTTTTAAGGGGAGCCAGATTTCATTCAGTTCTAGGTCATTATCTCTGTTAATGTTGTTTGGATTTATTTGAATTTCAATCGCTTCCCTAATGCAACATTTAAATAGGTGATCCTCCTTTGCCAGAATTTTTGTCTCTTGAAGGTGTACATGGTGTTTTGTTTTCAATGAGTGTTCTGATAAGGCTGATGTATGAATGAGCTCATTCTTTATGTTGACTCCATGTTCTTTAATTCTAATTTGAAAGGAGCACCCAGTTTTGCCAATGTACCATTTACCACATGAGAATTCAATCTTGTAAATTCCTTTGCATTTGTGTGGATCAAGTTTATGTTTGACAGATTGCATATTTTGTTTGATGGTTTTATGTGGTTTGAAGGAGGTCTTAATCTCTTTTCTCCTGAGGACTCTGGCAATTTTTTCTATTACTCCTTGGATGAAAGGGAGGCAAGCAATGTTATTAGGGGTTTGGTTATCAGGGGGTTTGGGTGTTATGTTCATTTTTTCTTTGGCTTTATTGATTGTGTTTTTAATGTCTTTATTATTATATCCAATGTTTCTAAAAATCTTGGAGAGGTGATATTTTTCTTTTTCAAACTGTTCCTTGTCAAAGATTCTTATGGCTCTTGTGGCTAGGGTTTTAAGGACTCCTAGTTTCTGGTTGGGGTGGTGATGGGAGTTTGTGTGTACTTAGTTCTCTATGTGGGTCTTATCCCTATAAACGGTGTGCTCTAAGCTTCCATCATGTTTCCTATTAATTAGAACATCTAGAAAAGGTATGCTACTATTTTCCTCAAGTTCCATTGTGAATTTTATGTCATTTGAAATATTGTTTAGGTGTTGGAAGAATTTTTCAAGTTCTTCTTTCCCATGGGGCCAGAGAAAATTGGTGTCATTGACAAACCTTTTCCATCTTGTTTGTTTTAGAGGGTAGGAATATAAGGCTCTCTTTTCAAAGTTTTCCATAAAAATATTGGCAACGATTGGGGACAATGGAGATCCCATTTCTACCCCACTAGTATGTTCATAAAATTCCCCTTGGTAACTGAAGAATGTGGAGCGAAGACAAACCTGGTCTAGTTTCACAAGAAATATGCTCCTCTCATACCCATAGTGAATACCATAGGCTCACCAACCTATGAACTAGATAAACATGTAGCCAAGATACTTAGCCCCCTAGTAGGCCATTCCAACTCCTTTATAAAAGAATCCAATGAATTTATAAAAATCATTGAAAAAGAAAAATTGAAACCTGAAGACATTCTCATAAACTTTGACGTAGTCTCCCTTTTTACAAAAATTCCACTAGATGAAGCTATCTAAGTGGTAAAATAAGTCATTGACCCTGCAATAGCGGAACTAGTGGAGGTTTGTCTTTGCTCCACATTCTTCAATTACCAAGGGGAATTTTATGAACAGACTAGTAGGGTAGCAATGGGATCTCCATTGTCCCCAATCGTTGCCAATATTTTTATGGAAAACTTTGAAAAGAGAGCCTTATATTCCTACCCTCTAAAACCAACAAGATGGAAAAGGTTTGTCAATGACACCAATGTTCTTTGTCCCCATGGGAAAGAAGAAATTGACAAATTCTTCCAACACCTAAACAATATCTCAAACGACATAAAATTCACAATGGAACTTGAGGAAAATAGTAACATACTTTTTTAGACGTTCTAATTAATAGGAAACATGATGGAAGATTAGGGAACACCATTTATAGGAAGAAGACCCACACAGAGAACTACCTACATGCAAACTCTCATCACCACCCCAACTAGAAACTAGGATTCCTTAAAACCCTAGCCACAAGAGCCATAAGAATCTCTAGCAAGGAACACTTTGAAAAAGAAAAATATCACCTCTCCAACATTTTCAGAAACATTGGATATAATAATAAAGACATTAAAAACACAATCAATAAAGCCAAAGAAAAATAAACATAGCACTCAAACCCCTTGATAACCAAACCCCTAATAACATTGCTTGTCTCCCTTTCATCCAAGGAGTAACAGAAAAAATCGCCAGAGTCCTCAGTAGAAAAGAGATTAAGACCTCCTTCAAACCACATGAAACCATCAAACAAAATACGCAATCCATCAAAGATAAACTTGATCCACACAAATGCAAAGGAATTTACAAGATTTAATTCTCATGTGGTAAATTATACATCGGTAAAACTGAGCGCTCCTTTCAAATTAGAATTAAAGAACGTGGATACGACATAAAGAATGAGCACATTCATACATCAGCCTTAGGAGAACACTCAATGAAAACAAAACACCATGTACGCCTTGAAGAGACAAATTCTAGCAAAGGAGGATCGCCTATTTAAACGTCGCATTAGGGAAGCGATTGGAATTCAAAGAAATCCAAGCAACCTTAATAGAGATAATGGCCTAGAACTGAATGAAATCTGGCTCCCCTTAATAAAAAGGAATAATAATTAAAACAATCAACTTCAGGAAAACCCTAATTTTTAAAATTAAAACAATTTTAATTCAATAAATCTAAAAATATTGATTAATCATTACTTAAACACTCATTAATCATTACTTAAGATCTTTATAAATATAAAAAAAATTAATAAAAAAAAATTGAAAACAATATTAGAATACTCATTTAAAAATACAAAATTTTAAAAATCTTTTTAAAAATCCTTTTAAACAATAAACAACATTAACATTTTAAAAAGTCCAAATAATATAATAAACCTAAGAACTAATTATAAAATAACAATTTGAATAACTTAAAACAAAATATTATAAAAGAACTTAATTAATTAATGATGAATTAGGGTTCTTCCCAGCCGACTGTTATGCTCTCCTCTATCCATTTAACATTTATAAGAAGTGTCTCTCTTAAATCATAACCCAGGCTTCTTGTCCTGAAGATGGATTCTGATATGGATCTAAAACATCGAAAGTTCCATATGAATTGTCACCGGTCTCATACTAACAAACCTTTCATCTCTCAAGCTATCACAAGCCATTCAACACTCACAACAATCCAAGGTACACCAGCTCTCTTCTACCCAGCCTACACAATGCAAGAGAATGGACCCCCTTCTCTACCACATAGTCCCTCAGGTTGTCCATCTCCTTCCAAGGCTCTAGTGCTTCTGGTTAAGAATCTCCCTGCTGGGACTCTCAGGACTTGCAACTGTGGACAGTTCTATCTAAATTGTCATCAATCTCATGCACACATGCATCCATTCCCTCCTAGAATGATAAAAAATTATTACATCCATTCATCGATGGCTCTCCTCTCCTTGCCATTCGTTTCCATGATCATCCCAAGAGCATATGAACTAGCAATAGTGAGTGAAGAGGAAATAAGAACAAGGGAACAAAACAAACCATGGGAAGAAGATGAAGAAGAAACAAAACATCCCCCAAGGGATGTTTAAATCACATGAAGACAAGAGACACATTGCCACCCCCCCAATAAGATCATGTAACCCCTTTTCTCCATAAAATCAATTATGGGTAAAATAAAATAATAATAAAAAGACTTATCCCCTCAAGCCCCCTCTCTTGTGGTATCATAGCCCCCTATCTCTTTTTTCCTTGTCGGTCTTGCATCCAACAGTGTATTTTATTAAAGTATGTGAAGTGTTATATTTCCAAGGCACTCTGACCCCTTTTAGACTTTATCGGCTCACCAGCCTAAGTCACAATTACATTATAGTTCATAAGGGTTAGAACCGAGATGTTACACAACTTGAAGCAGAATTTGGTCAAGAAGAAAGAAGACTTGAAAAACAAATCATCTCCGTGACGATCCAAATTGAATAAGCAAAGAGAACATAAGAAGTCATGAAGATTCAGATGATGAAGAATGAAGAAGAGGTTTATAATATTGAAGTAGAAGTTTTCACATTGAGAGACATAATCATCAAGCTCAGCAAGACTTTGAAAAGACAAAAACATCCACATTGTTCGTAGAAAATTTTGAAGAGAAGCACTCCAAGTTTCCAGAAAAGAAGAATGAGGAAAAGAGTAAGATTTATGTAGAAGTACTCAAAGGAAGGAATCATGGTAAACCAAAATCAAAGAAAATTGATAGAGATACATCTTCAAGAAGACACTCCACATTCAAGACACAAAGAAGATCTAATCATGATCATGATCAGTGAAGGAAAGAATTCATAAGGACTACACCATAAAGAATATCATTCACTCTCACGTATGTAAATTTCTTTTATGGTCATTTTTTTATTGTACTAACTTTGGAGATAAAGTTGTAGATTGAAAGGCTTATGGAAGAAATGTTCAAGCAAAAAAATATTATGTGGCCCCACATAACATTGAATGTTACAAATGCCACAATTATGGTCACATATCTCGTGATTGTAGAAGCATGATGGATAATTCTATGAAAAATAACATTGACATAATATATAAAGAGGTTTGGAAAAGAAAAAAAGAACAGGTAAAAGAATAGCAAATGAATGAAGGACACCCATAAGTCATACTCTTAGTATTGGAAATAGTACGAGATGAATACAAATCTATAGGGAAAAAGGAATATGTTAGATAGAGGAAGGTTTGGAGAAGAAATGAAAAACAATATGAATAGATGAATAAAGAACGAGTCCCATAGATTGCAACATTTGCAGTAGTGTGAGAAAGAAAAGAAGAACAAGTGAATAAAGAATAGTCCAAAGAGATTGTACTTTTAAGAATTGTAATGCAAGATCAATCCACATGCAGAAATAAATAAGTCAGAGTTCATAGAGATGAAGATTCTATACACGAAAAGAAACATTACTCTACATCAGAGCGAGTATTTTTCTGAGACGCCTGGCTTGGAGACTCCCAGTGAATATGAATATTTAACAGGGGGAGTCAGTGCAGTAGCTACTACAGATCAAATAACCACCCTTCGAGCAGGTTGAAGTATTTGTAGGGATAGATTCATATCAATCAGATAACAGAAGTACATAATGAGAGTTTGATCATTTGAGAAATAGTGTTCCCACATAGGTATCAGTTGGAAGTTACACAGGAAAAATTTTGTGATTGTATTCCATGTATGTATTCAAAAGGGATATATTCAACATAGTTTGTTCCAAACATGCAGAGCTTGATTTGCATATAGAGAATACTAGTGGACACTTTTGGTTCAGTTTGAAGAAATGAGAATATGTGATGTTCAGTTGCAGCAATGAAGCCTTCATGATAGTACAATGATAGATAGGTCAACATTCTAGATAGTTGAGTAGAAAAGGTATGGATAGTTTGCAACATATGGAGAGAGATGGATACTTAGAAGGACATATAACATGAATAAGAGAAGATACATAGAATTGCATCTACAATTGGAATCAATGGAATCAGTTGGAATTATTTGGTCACATAAAGGCAAGCAGTAGAAGTCACAACATAACAGGGAAAGAGAAATAGTCAACAAAAGGTAAATCATCAGAAGAAAATCATTGAACAGTATGGTCAAGTGAACATGACAGGTGAGTGATGAAATCAAGTAATGAATTCATTTTATATATTTCAAAGAGTTACAAGAGGAAGAACCAATGGAAAACTAGCAAGCACTAGAAGAGAGGAAATGAAACACTTACAGGTAGCCCTACATTGATATAAACAACATATTGCAGAGAATTCAAGGGAAGAGAAATCATCAAGAAATTCAGAAAGGAAGATCAAAAGCATGCAGACACGCGGAGGCATACTGGAAGAGGGAGTTGTCCTTTTTTCCATGATGTCAAAGGGAGAGAAAGAGAAAGATCGTAAGATTCAAGCACATGAATTCATAGATGGATTTTTAAGAGAAGGTATACTTTCATGAGGATTCACTCTTTGCTATCAAAAGAGAAGAAAAACTTGGAGAGGAACATGAGGAGAGAAACATGTGAAGAGAAAGAACAAAGGCACGGAAACATAGAGAGAGAACATATGCATGAATATAGGGGGGATCATCCCTGAGGAGAGAGACCCTTTTCCATTTATGTCAAAGGGGGAGAGTGAGAAACATTGATGAGGAGCAATGGTCACAGGGGGAGCATGAGTATTGGAGCATCATTATTTCCATCACTGTTTCCTTCAATGCCAAAGGGGGATATTGTTGGACAATTAGTTTTCATGATTTCAACCCTTGGAGATTGATGTCAACCCTTGGATAATTTTGGAAGCTTTATAAATGTGTTTGAGATTGATGGTGAGTTATTTTTCATTGATGGAGTGGTTGGTGTGTAGATGTGATAGGTGCATTTGATGAAGTTTTCATGAAGCCTCGGATGTGTGGTTATGGGACTTGAAGTTGGTTGAGTAATATGGACATAAAGGACATGGAAAATGCATGTAAAACACTCATAGATTGATAGTCCTCGTCATGTTGTTTCCAACAGTAGGTGGAACATCATGTAGTTCCTTGCGGATGAGGAGTTATGGGGTCATGAAGTTGGAATCCCCAAATATGGGTTAAGAAGCCCCTATTGAAGCCCAAAAGATGTGTTAAGAATACCTTAATTGGTTTCAAGTCACTAACTAAAGGGTAAAGTGGTCACTGGTTGTAACAAGAAAGTTCAAGAAGCCCTAAAGTTAATGAAAGAGGTTACTTAGAAAAAGTATATATACACCTCAAGAAGTCACTCATAAGTATATTCACACACACATTCTATTAAACATCTTCTATGTGAATAAGTGATTCTTATCTGAGGTAACCAAGGATATTTGAGGAGAATTTTAGAGGGAAGATGAAGTAAACAAGGATGAAATTACAAGGGAGGATGAAGTCTTGTGATGATGTGTTCTAAGGTATCTTATTAAAAGGTCATCTTACCATTTTCACTATAATTTTTATTCTATAATGATTGAGATGGAAAAAATTGGTGAAGGTTAAGAAGACATATCAAGGTACATGTGGTAACAATTTCATCTTCTAGGTCATTGTAGTTTCTGATATATACTCTGTGGAAAATAGGGTTTTTGGTTAGTCCTGAAACTAGTCTAAAACATGTGTTTCGGGTAAAACAGTCATAACTTCTTCATAGAGGATCCAAATTTAGTGTGAAAAAATGAATTGCATAGAGTACAACCCATAATATGTTTTTTTATGAGGTTTAGAGATAGATATAAAATATTTCATGTGTGGCATTCTCTACAAGTTCTCTCTCTAGAATAAGCTAGAATTCAACAAGGTCTTTCATTGTTTCTATAACTCCTTTTTTAGGATGTTCCAAGAAGTGAAACTTAGAGGAATTGTAGAGGAGATATTGAATAATAATTTTTATAAGTTTCAGACCTTTATTCATTATAGGTATGGAGTTATGTTTGTTGAAAGTTAGGGTTTGTGACTAATCCAAAAAATAGTCCCGTGAGACTAAGGTAAAGTTTGATGAAGATGTTATTCTCTTGTTTTTGAAGTTGAGGAAGGTATGCAGGTATGTGATCACATACACCAAGTTTGTTACAAAGTTACAACTATTTTTATATCCATGTTTTGAGGGTTACATGTTAATGATGTTATGGTGCATGCTTGAGGCAAGTATTTGGTATATTGTTGAGGCATTGGCACATTCTTGAGACACATATATTGTGATAGTATATTGGTATATTGGTATTTGGTTTGGTTACATGGTGATGATGCTACATGCTTGAGGCTTATTCTTGATATACTCTTGAAGCATTGGCACATGGTGTATGGTTGTCATTGATATTGATACATTGTTGAGGATTACACTTGGTATATGACAACGCATGTATGAGATACATCTCTCGGTGATGTTGGTACTTGGTTGAGGTACATCATTGATAGTACTTGCTTGATATATCCTATGGTACATGGTGTATGGCATGATTGAGTGATATGGTATATGGTTTAGATACATGGTATGATACAGGATTGGTACTTGGTATGGTGTTGAGGTGCATGGTTGATGCACGATTTGGTACATGTTATGGTCCATGGTTGATGCACGGTTTGGTACATGTTATGGTCCATGGTTGATTCATGGTTTGGTACAAGTGTTGGTACATGGTTGATGCACGGTTTGGTATAGGTGTTGGTGCATGGATGATGCAGTTGTTGTGGTACAGGTTGTGGTACATGGTTGATGCTTAGCATGGTATAGGTTGATGGTTTGGTACATGCTTGGTCAAGGCATGTGTTGGTGATGTTGGAAATATAGTTGAGAGGTGTCCTTAGTATATGATCCATGTGAGAGGATATGGTTGATTATCACTGATAGTGACAGGTTGGATAGGTTGGATATAGTTCCAGTTCAATAGTGACAGGTTACAGGTTGATGTGACAGTGGCAGTGACATATTACAGGTTGATGTGACAGTGACAGTGGTAGAGATTGTGGTAGTGATAGTTGTTCTACATTTATACTTCATGGCAGCGGGATGAGGAAAGGAAAGGGGGTTGTAGCCTCCTTCCGGTTGGTTTCAAAGAACACATGGAGTTGGAGCCTCCTTTAGGTTGGATCCTGAGAATTAGGGGGTTGTAGCCTCCTTTTGGTTGGAGCCATAGAATTTAGGGAGTCTTAGCTTCCTTCAAGCTTGTGTCTCCTTCCAGTTGGTGCTGTAGAATTGGGAATTTGGTGCTTCCTATGAATGCATTTTTGATATATATAAGAAATCATTTTGTGGTTTTATCCCATTTGGGTTTCCATGTAAATTTTGGTGTACTGTGTACTTGATGTGATGTTTCTTGTGTTTATATGCTCATGATATACTGATGATATATTGTTGATTAAGTTGAATTTTATATATTTTTTTCAAAAGTGGTAAAAGTTCTCATACTAATTCACCCCTCCTCTCAATATTCCAACGTAACCCCCCTTTGATTTCCACCTCTTAGCCATAACTTCTAATTTTCCTGTAGGAATATTCAAACAATATTATAAAGATTCATTAAATATATCTTAAATATTGTATAAAAACATTAAATATCACAAAAAACATCACATATAAGAAAACTACGAGTCAAAATAGTATTGATCTTCTATAAAATTGTCATAATAGTAGGATATTTACATGGATATAGACATCATATAGTTACAGTATCCCTTAAAAAATTGGTTGGCAAAGTGAAATATTGATCCCACACCTTTGTTTTCTCTAAATATTCCTCCTACTTTATATGATCTGACAAGCCTCTCCTTTCCTATTACTCTACTTACAACCTTTATATCACCTTATTCCCCCCAAAAATGCCAAAATGTAGAAATTTTTGAGAATGCCTATATATTGATATGATCCCCATGGGGACAACCTCGATCCATGTGGAAGTTACATAATTCGATCATAAATAAATTTACATGTCCTCAAGTGATTTGTTATAGCTCATGGGTTTAGAAACATTCTCTACGATCTGCGTTTGACGATGGAGAGCCACATGGCCTTTGTGGTAACTGTTAGATTATGAAAAAGGTATAAATATCTTCCTTTTTTCTCACATTTCATGATATCATCTTGATTGAATTTTCGGTTATTTAAGAGAAAATAGGATAGAAAATGAATAATATACTCTTTAGAGTTACTATTGAACTTAGATTACATAGATCCTAAAATATGATTGGAATTGTCTATTTTTATTACAGGATTGGTTAAATATTGTCAAACCCAAGATAGCAAAGGAAATCTTGAAGATGTGCAAGTTATTGGAGGTTGAGGACTTTATGGCGCAAGGCAGTTTTGAAGATGATTGAGTTTCTTATATTGTAACTTTATAATAGTAAAGCAATCATCAGGATCTCTCGATCATCAGGATAGCTTAATTTACCCAGATTATTGTAATATATAAGGGGTAAATTGATCTTGAAAAGACATAGAAGAATTGCACCCAAGAACTTAGAACTTAGAATTGCTTTGCGTTAGCATTTTTTGTAAATGTTGTACCAGCTATGAAATCAACAAAAGATTTGAGTGGTTTTATCATTTCTACATACTAAGTTTCGAATAGTAGTGCTTCTAAGGACCAAGGGCCCAGTCTGAAGGAGCTAGTGTTTGACCTGTAATTGTATCAGTTCAATTTATGTTTTGTGATTCGATTCCCTTTTACATAAGTTAAATGAATGCATAAGAGTGTTGATGATTTTATGTCATTTGCAAGAGATAGATATTTCCTTAAGCATTATATGATTGTTGTTCCAATTTCTATTACTGATATTTGATGTGTGACAATTCCTCATAAGTTCATATGCGTTGTTCCTTTTACTTAGATTCGTAATTGTTGTTCCTTTCAATTAGTTTACATTTGTCATTCCTTTCCGTTAATATATAGTTTCTATTCCTTTCAATAGAAGTACAATTGTTGTCTCTTTCGATTAGATTACAATCGTTGTTTCTTTCCATAGATAGAGTAATTCGCCTCTTTCCTTTCCAGTAATTTGATTCATAATAATAGTTAATTTTGCATGTCTTTATCTAGATTCAATTACTTCTTTCAGTTAAAATGAATTCAATAGATTAATTAGTTCCTTTCCATTGTACATCATTATATTTCAAATCCTAGAATCTTTAATGAATGTTTGAGGAACTTGATTGTTGATAAACTCAGATTTGCTTCAACTACATGATTTTAGCCTCTATGAGCTATCTGCATAGACTTTGTTGATATTCTTGAGATAAAAGAAGAATCCTTAGGTTGATAAATTAATGTTAAATTAAGGTTGTTTTTAGACATCTTTAGACCCCAACAATAACCATCAACTATGAGTCGAAATTTCAATGTTGATTAGACTCTGTCATAATATTGACATACGTTGAGGCACCAAGATAAAAAATAACAAAATTTTGATAGTTAGTTAGTAATGTCTGATGGTATGATTGATTTTATATGTACTTTCGAAACTCCCCATCGAACTTCAACACCATATGTAGTAGAGAAATTCTCTCACCGCCTTGCTTAAAAAAATTCCTTTCAATTGAAATGAAGTCACGGATCGGGCCTTCCAGGATTTGAAGAATTCTATGTGTACAACACTATTACTCTATTTTCCAAAATTTAGTAAGAATTTTATTTTGGAATGTGATGCATCTAGGTAAAGGAATCGAAGAAGTCCTCGTGCAATATGGAAGTCCATTGACCTTTACTATAGAACAACTCTATGAGTGTCACTTGGGAAAAGACACCTATCAATAATAAAATGATGTATGTCTTTCATTCTATGGATATATGGTATCCCTACCTACTTAGGTGACATTTCCAAAATAAAGATGATCATCATATTTTGAAATATTTCCTAGAGAAAAGGATTTCATCCCCCGAGCAACATAAATGGGTCACCAAAATGTTGGGATGTGACTATGAGATCATTTATAACAAGGTAAAGGAGAAGGCGGTGGTCGATGATCTCTCTCGAAAGTATGAATAGGAAGGGTCCCTCTTTTGAATCTCTTTCATTGTAGCATATTGATTTAATGAGGTATATAGAGAATGATTCATAGATCCCAATAATTCCCACCTGATCTAACAACTCCAAATAGTACCCCATGCATCATAGGAATACACTTTGTAAAATGATGAGCTCCACTATAAAAGGTGTTTATACTTGAACAAAAATTTCACCTTTAAATCAACATTGTTATATGAACTCCATGCATCTCCAACAACAAGTCATTTCAACTTTCATAAAACATATCAATGGATCAAATGTTCATTTTTGGGGGAAGGCATGAAGAAGAAAATCCAGATTTTTATGGAATAATGTGACCTTTTCCAACCACACAAGGAAGAAATAATGAAAATTGTAGGTGAACTACAACCTTTACATATTCCACCAATTATATGGATTGACATTTCTATGGACTTTATTATGGGGTGACCAAAATATGGAAATAAATTTGTCATCATGGTTGTGGCTGATTTCCTTTCCTAATATGATCATTTTAATTTTTTAGAACACCCCTTTAAATCTTCCATAGTCACTCAAGTCTTCATGAATAATATATTTAAACTCCATGGTATGTTGCAATCTATTGTAACGGACCATGATCCCACTTTCACTAGTAATTTCTAGAAAGAACAATTTAGGATCGAGGGTGCTCAATTGCATCTTAGCACCACCTATCACCCCTATACTGATGTTCATATTGAACCTATCAACAAGTGTTTGGAAGCATATTTTAGGTGATTTTCTTCAAAATGATAGTTCCAATGGGTTTAGTGGTTACCCCTAGTAGAATGGTGGTACAATACAACTTATCATGGTGCCACTTGAATGACTCCCTTTGAGGTTGTCTATGGACAAAACCCCCCATCAATATTATCCTACTTACTAGGAGTCTATAGGGTACATGAGGTCAACAAAAACCCCAAAGATCAAGATGACATTCTCCACACTCTCAAAGACAATCTGATCATGGATCATAATCTGTTGAATCAACAGGATAATATACATTTCTCTAAGCACCATTTTGAATAAGGGGATCAATTGTTCCTTCATCCACAACCTTATAAGAAGACCTCCCTAAAACAAAACCACCACCAAAAGCTATCTCCAAAGGGGGAACCAACAGAGATCCTTCGGTGATTCCATCATCTCCAGCCTTGAGGACAATGCTTCTTTGTAACGGGGAAGGCATGTTAGGGTCCTAACCCCCTAAAAAGATAGATAGGTTTTGATTTATTGTTATATATGGAGGCCATCTCTAGTAAATAAATCTCATTTAGTAGTGTGAAAGCAATAAATGTAAGAAGGATTACTAGAACGTTCAACCTACTAGAAACTTCATTCTCTAGAATGTTCATAGGAGTTAAATAGTATTATATAAAGAAGTAGAAGAAATGTAATGAGATGTCTTGTGAAGTTATTTGTAATCGAATCTCTGTTCAATTTGAGGTTTCCCCCTCGAAGAGGCAAGTGAACATTGTTTCCATCAATAAAGGCATTTTTGGTATTATGGTTAGCTCTTAGCCATCAAAAATAATGTTAAGTCTTACTTCAATAACAAAAGATATTTTAACCTAAATAGTATTTGCAAGAACACCAATTTCTTTATGATCTACCAATCTTTCTATGTTGTAATTAAATTTTATTTTAAAACAAATAATTTTATTTTTTAATATAAAATTGTTTAATTGAAAAAAATAATCAAAATTATAATATTTATTATATGAATGTTTGTTAAAAAAAATCTCACTACACAAAGTAATTACTTTAAATATTATACATAAAGTAATTACTTTAAATATTATACATAAAGTACTTACTTTAAATATTAAATAAATGGATTAAAATAATTTTACAATATGTACTTTTTAATTACTATAATAACATTTGATATTAATATTATTAATGATTTCAATAGCACACCTATTATAAACTTTGTTATATATTATATGATTTTTATCTATGTATATAAAAATTATCAAGTTGAGAGGCCGACAAGCCGACTTTCAAGCCAATGTTATGAAATATTGAAATATGGCAAATATCCATGGACCATGAAATATGTGATACTTTGTAATCCAATGCAAATGATTGAAAGATGTACATCTCAAATGAAGGATGTGCATGTATGCACAAACTAAATTAATGGTTGAAAATATGAAGGTGCTTATAATAGTAGTCAATGGGATGATTTCATAACAAAACCCACTGAGAATGATTGATTGCTTGATTGACAAGTTTGATTTGAGTGGATTTTTCAACATATATGTTCTTTTGGTGTTTCATATGGTATTATTCAATCATTTTAATAAAAAAACAATAGTTATCACTACTATGTTCCCATTTATTTTGTAATCATAATTATTATTATTTAATTAATTAATTTTATGTAAGTTGGGATTCTTGGAGGTGAATATTATAGATTTTTTTTTAATATTAGAATTTAATGTTTAATAGTGAGCCATGTTTCGTGAGTGATATATATTAATGATTTATTTTTTATTAGTTTAGATATGTCATTTAGTTGCCATTGCATTAAGTGAGGGTCATAAGCATGAAGAAGTGAGACTAAATACAGTGTAAATTGTCACCTCCAAGACTTATAATTATTAATCTAAACTTTTTGGAATTAATTATGTGAAAGATTTAATATTAAAGTTATTTGCTATAACTCATTTCTCATGAATATCATTCATTAATGATTAAATTTTTGTGAGCTTGAATATTTCACTCAACATCCGTTGTATGATGTGGTGCATGCAAGGGTGAAGAAGTGAGATTGAAACTAGAAAAATGAATCATATAACATGACTTGTCACCTCTAGGATTTGCACCCAATAAAACAAGTCTTCCCAAGATTAACTACATGAAATATTTAATGCTCAATTCATTCAATATAATCCATCTCAATTGATAACGATTAACTGATGGCCAAATTCTCATGAGCTTCAGTAGTCCACTTAGCACTAATTACATCAGGTGATTCTCATGGGGATGAAGAAATGGGATTAAAAATAAAGACATGAGTTACATTGTGTCAATTGTGATATTGGAGACTTCCACCTAACAACTTGTACTTCCTAATATTTAACTACATGAATTATTTAATACTCAAATCATTCAATATGACTTGTTTCCCATGAGCATCATTCACTAATTACCATTTTCTCATGAACCTAAATAGTCCACTTAACACTTATTGTGTCATGTAATGTCCACACGACTGAATAAGTGGAAATAAAAATAGTGAAATGAATCACATAGTGTAAATCATCACCTAAGATACTCCTCATAATCAAGGCTTCTTGATATTACTTGCATGCAATATTTAATATTGAATTCATTCATGATGGACCGATTCTCGTGAGCAATATTCAATAATAAACTTAAATATTCCACTTAACACTCATGGAGTTAGGTGTTGCTCACAATGGTGAAGAAGTGATTTAAACTATCACATAGTGTTAATTGTTATCTCTGGGACTTCCACATGGTAACCAATAATTCTGAGGATTAATTATATGGATGATTTAATACTCAAGTCATTCATTATAACCCATCTCCCATGAACAACATTCACTAATGACCAATTTCTCATAAGATTGAATGATCGACTTAGCACACATTGCATGAGGTGATTCTCATGGGGTTGAAGAAGTGGGATTGAAACTAGTGAGATGAATCATATAACGCCAATTGTCATGTTCATAACTTGCACATGATAACCAAGTCTTCCCAAAATTAACTACATGAAGTGTTTAATATTAATTCATTCACGTTGGCTCGTCTCCCATTAGTGTAACTCACTAATGAACGATTTCTCATTATCTTGAATAGTCCACATAGAAATCATTATATTAGATAATGCTCAGAGGGGTGAATAAGTGAGCTTGAATCTATAAAAATGAATCCCGTAACATCAATCATGACCTCAAATAATTGCACCCATAACCATTGCTTCTTAACATTAATTGCATGGAGTATTGAATATTCGGTCATTCACTATGACATTTTCCTATGAGCATCATTCACTAATAACCAATGGTTTCTTATGAATTTAAATAGTCCACTTACACTCAATATGTAAAAGTGGTGTTTTTTGGCCCTCAACCAAGTTTTGAGAGAAACTTGGTCATGTTTGACCATTTTTGGGACTTCGACAGGCTGTTCGAAGACGGAGTGCCCAGACGAAGTGGAGATCGCAAGATCTCTCCCTTTTTGAGAGATTTTTGGGCTTTTAGGGTTTATGTAATGGGTATGGGATGTCGACCCATGGGTTTACCCATGTCTAGGCCCCTTTTTTAATGTATAAATTAGTAGCTAGGCGATGTAAGAAAAGGTCGGTGTGTTAAGTGCCAGTGTTGGCTATGTGCAAACAAGTGTGAGAGTAGGCCAATATGTGTGATTGTAGTTCTGATCATCTTTGTGCAAGAACCTGTGAAGGTTGCTAAGTAAGAATAGTTGTGAATTCTTCATGCATACTATATGTGAGACTTGTAGAGATATGTGCAAGTGCTTTGTAAGTGCTTTGTGTGCAAACGGTGTAAGGCTTGGTGCCTTGATCTAATTTGGGGAAGGAGTATCTGGCGAGGTGCGCACAGATCTCCTATCCTTTGTAGAGTTGGATCTGTGTCTTGGTGCATGAAAGAAGATTGGAAGAAGCTGATAAAGAAGAATAAGAGTCAATGGACGTAGCCCCACACTAGGGTGAACCATGTATATCTTGTGTTATTGTGCTTTGTGTTATGTGTCCATGATGGTTATGTTTATATTTGCTTAGTACATTGTTCTTGATGTATGATAGATAGATCTATGATTTCTTAGTGATTTATGATGTGAATGAATGTTATATACAAACTTATGCTAAGTGCTTAGAAGTCTTTGATCTATTTATCACAGCGTTGTTTTGTAATTAGGGTTAATATGTGAAGTGAATAAGAATCACAAATTAATTGGATAAGTGCTATGTTGAAGTGTGTAATCACAGATTTGTATCCCAGCGAGGTTGTAGACACTTGAGTCCTACAACCCCCCCTTCCTCTACCTCAAGTGAGACTTCATCTGCTTCGCAGGTGTTGCCAAAAGGGATAGTAGTTAGCATTTTGTTGGTGCGTTGTTGAAGTGTTGAACCTTGGGTTTTCCCTTGTGCCAAAAAATGGTTCCATTGTCAGGAATTGAAACTATGATTGTTGGGAACTAAAGAAAAGAACAAAGCTCTGTTCTGTTGCAGTGCACAGTATTCTACTTGACTTGCGAAGATCTGTGCTAAAAGAGAAGCCCAATCTGAAGAAAAGAGGTAAGATCTTAAATATTTTTTCTCTGATAAAGGTAAGATAAGTGAAATTTTTTTCTTCAAAAGTATGAATCTAGGTATGTTTGATAGATTTGGTCCTAGTCTGAAAACTAGGGCACGGCTAGAAGAAATAAGATTTGATTTGAATAGATTTGATAGAAATAGTGAAAGATATGTTGTTCCTATGCATAGAAAGAATTTTTGGACTAACAAGTGGATGCATGATCCTAGAAAGAATTTGTGCAGATTGCAAGTCCATCACTGTGATCTTAGTGCACAGTACAGAAAAGGTTGGGAATCGTTTCAAAGAAAGAGAGGATTGACACTATGTTATAATTGCAGAAGATCGAGACATCTTGCTCAAGAATGCCCTAGCATAGGTCCTATTTTTTTGTTGTTGTAAAGCTGTGGATCATGAGGTTTTGGATTACCCTAGAATGATTGCTAAAGTTGAAAACATGAACTTGAGACAAAAAAACCATGAGGAAGATCAAGAAACTAAGAATATGTTAGAGAATCGGAGAATATATTATTAGAGATGAGAGAAACACTAAAGGATCATAGAGATATCAGTTTACCAAAGATCTTAAAAGAGAAGGAGTGCATAGAAACAAGAATAGGGGAGTTTGACATAGATTGTGTATTAGATGAGGAAACACAAGCGGATATCATGCCATAAAGCACTTGGAAAATTTTGGGAAAGCCTGCTATGATTCCTTCATTGGGAAGGATAGTATTGTTTAAAGGAAACATGATAACCTTGTGTGGAAGAGTTACTAATGTACCTATGATAGCTCATGGAACATCAAACGAAGAAGAATTTGAAATCATTAAGTTTGTGTAGAACAACGCCCCTTTTTCACTTTTGTTAGGAAAGACTTGGATTGAGAAAGATCAGATCCAGAGGAAAGCAGAGGAGGAAGCTACAGAACAAAAAAAGAAAGAATTAAGGGACTTCATGGCTAGGAAAATAGCATGAATAATAGAATAATGAGAGGACAAGTTGAAGAAAATGAGGGCCAGAGACTTAGCTGTCGAAGTTGAAAGAACACGAGAAGGCTTGAAAAACCTGTCCATGCAGGAGAAAAGAACACCTACCCTAGAAGTAGTAAGAGAAGAGGTATTACATTCGAATCCTTTGGAAGACCCTCAGCAGTGTGAAGTTACTACGCTAAGGGAAAAAAAAGAATACAAATGTAAAGAGGAATCCAGAAACTCAGATCACAGGGAAGAAGGCCAGAAAGCTCAGTAAGAAGAAAGAAAAGTTGGAAAGACTGCAGGAAGTTCCAGTAAAGACTTCGCAGGAAGCAGGCTTGTAGAACTTGCACCTCACCGGAATAGCAGAACATCGCAGAATGGCACTTCACCACAACGAAGCTATATGACTGTTGGAGGCACCCTGACCATTAGAATGAGGCTATTGAATGGTTAGAAATGCAGTTATTTCCAGAAATATCACCATGAGACCATTGAGACCATACCATAACGGATGGGTTGAGGCATTTCGACCCATTGAAGGAATATTCTACGATGTTGTTTATTTATTCCGTTGAATGCCGCACCGGGGCCACTTTTGCAAACTAATATATTCGAGTTAGTAGATATGTGATTTCCTTCCGCGTTGTGTTGTCTAGACCTCACCATTGATTCGATTACCTTGAGTATTTGTTCGCTTACCCGAGTCATTTGCTTACAAGTGCGCATGTTGGGAGAACGTACTGTAGTAGAGAAGTCTATGGAGAATATGAAAAGGTTTCAGGAGTAGCGCGTCGTTCAGCAACAAGTCACTTCCATCTAGAGTAGAGTGATGGAGGTGACCCAGAGACTCCAGCTGGTGCAGGACAAAGCCTACATAATTTTTTAAGAGCTCGAGGGATAAGGAGCATAGTTGGAACAGGTGGTCACAACAGTGGAACAACGCCTAGAAGGGCTTGTCACCTAGCAAGTCATTCATAAGTTTTTCGAGTAGGAGGCTCTGGCGAAGCAGCAAGTCGAGGCAACTCGAGCTAATCTCGAGGCCTTCGAAGCAGTGGTGCCCAGATCAGAGTGACTCGAGATGAATCACAGGTGAGTGTTGGGGGCATGTTGGCCCTCGACCAAGTTTTGAGAGAACCTTGGTCATGTTTGACCATTTTTGGGACTTCAACAGGATAGTCGAAGACAGAGCGCCCAGGCGAAGCATAGATCATGGGATCTTGCCCTTTTTGCAGGCCTTTTGGGATTTTAGGTTTTATGTAACGGGCATGGGATGTTGTCCCATGGGTTTACCCATGTTTAGGCCCCTTTTGTAATGTATAAATAAGTAGCTAGGCGATGTAAGAAAAGGTCGGTGTGCTAAGTGCTAGTGTTGGCTATGTGCAAACAAGTGTGAGAGTAGGCCAATCTGTGTGATTGTAGTTCTGATTGGCTTTGTGCAAGAACCTGTGAAGGTTGCTAAGTGATAATAGTTGTGAATGCTTTGTGCATACTGTATGTGAGACTTGCATAGCTAAGTGAAAGTGTTTTGTAAGTTCTTTGTGTGAAAATGGTGTAAGGCTTGGTGCCTTGATCTAATTCGGGGAAGGAGGATCTAGCGAGGTGCACGTCGATCTCCTGTCCTTTGCAGAGTTGTATATGTGGCTTGGTGCATGTAAGAAGATTGGAAGAAGCTAATAAATAAGAAGAAAAGTTGGTGGGCGTAGCCCCACACTGAGGTGAACCACATATATCCTATGTTGTTGTGCTTTGTGTTATGTGTCCATGATGGTTATGTTTATATTTTCTTACTGCATTGTTCTTGATGTATGATAGATAGATATATGAATGCCTAGTTCTTTATGATTTGATTGAATGTTAGATCTGTACTTATGCTAAGTTCTTAGAAGTGCTTGATTTGTTTATCACATCGTTGTTATGTATTTAGGGTTAATCTGTGAAGTGAATAAGAATCAAAAATTAATTGGCTAATTGCTCCGTTGAAGTGTGTAATCACAAATATGTGTCCCAGCTAGGTTGTAGACACTTGAGTCCTACAACCCCCCCTGCCTCTACCTTGGGTGAGACTTCATCTACTTCGCAGGTGTTGTCGAAAGGGCTAGTAGTTAAGGTTTTGTTGGTGCGTTGTTGAAGTGTTGAACCTTGGGTCTGCCCTTGTGCCAACAGTGTTCATGAAGGTGACAAAGTGGATTTAAAACTAGAGAAATGAATTACATAGTCTCAATCACTTTCAATACTTGCCCCTAGAAACCATGCCTTCTTGGGATTAATTGCATGAAATATCTAATACTTATGTCATTTATTATGACCAATCCCTTATGAGTAACAATCAATAATTACTATCATTTTATGAATTTGAACAGTTTACTTAGTATTGATTGTAATAATGATAATCATTATAATACTAATAATCTAATGTTAAGGTCACAACCTACGTAGACACCATATCGATTTATGATAACCCCTTATTTGTATAAGGGTGTAACTTAATAGTGTAGCAAACATGTCCTAGTTTCCAATGCTTTTCCATTGCAAATCAGACAAGATTTTTGACTAAGTTTTGGAATTACAAGTTTTGATCATTGAAATTGTAATATGGAGTTGCTCCTTTGAAAATAGAAACTTAGAAATCTATCTACAATGTCAAAATTTACAAATTTACAATTTTCATTGCTAAAATAACCATTTTTCATCCATAAGTTCTATTGAATTATCAAAGAGGAAAAAACATTTACTACATAAGTAAAGTATTCTTACATTAAACAAGTGCAACAAGGTTGCTTATGCTACCTCCTAGAATTTAGAAATGTTTTCTTGTAATAACTATATGTAATTCAAAGTTATATTAAACTATAACATAATTATGTAATATATATATAAGAGATTTATGATGCTTCATTGGTCTAGTTAGAAAATTAGAGTTTTGTGCTTATTGCATTGCAACTCTTTCTTTCCGTTAATATAGAGTTATATGATTGATGGTTGTAAATTTAGCTTGTTGTAGTTCTCACATTATTTTATCAATTATTTAATAGGTGATTAATGAGTTTATGATTCTTAGCTTAGGGTTTTGATTTAAGAGTGAAGATCTGCTTATAATGTACTCAAACTTTAATAAATTATATATTATAGTATTCTTAAGTATTAATGACTTGGAGTAATTAATAGGAATTGAATTTGTATTAAAGAAGTAAATTGAGTAATCCTATGAAAAGAAGTAAATTGAGATTAACATTGCAATTCAATTGGAGTAATTGATTGTAGAAGTTATAACATTTATTTGCTAATAACTCTTAACTAATTGATTAATGAAATCGATAATTAAAAGAAAATTGAAACTAACATTGCAATTTAATTGGAGTAATTGATTGTAGAAGCTATAACATTTATTTGCTAATAACTCTTAACCAATTAGTTAATGAAATCAATAATTAAAAAAAAGCCTAATCAAAGATACAACATGAGTCAAAAATACAACATGAAGGGAAATAAATTTACCCATAATATTTTAAGGAATAAATTTAATAGGAATACTCAATTTACTTCCATAATAAATTGAGTATTATAATTAATAAGAATTGACTTAGTATTAAAAAAGTAAATTGTGTATTCTTATGAAAAGAAGTAAATTGAGACTAACATTGCAATTCAGTTGGAGTAATTGACTATAGAAGCTATAACATTTGGTTAATGAAATCGATAATTGGAAGAAAGCCTAGTCAAAGATACAACAAGAGTCAAAGATACAACAAGAGGGGAAACGTGCCATGAATAATGAGTTCCTTAATGTCTAAATCTAATACCAAGTTCCTAAATATAAAAAATACTAAAACTTGTGGTAAGTGGTCGTGAATCAATTCCCTTTGCTGCCATCTTCCTTAATGTTGTCATATTTAAGGCCATTTTCCATTTTTCAGATAATAAAGGCAATCGATACAAAGCTTTGTTTTAATTTTTTTCCAGCTTACTTCTAGGTTTTAAGAGGAGGAAGATTTGGCATAACTTCAATGCCAATTTCCCTTAATTCAAGGGACTTTGTTTCTTTCTTGCAATAAGATGCGTGCATAACGAAGATTATTCCAATTGGTACTAGTTTGTATTTATTAATTTGCAATAAGAGTGTGAGGTGTACCAAAAAGAATTATATATCTTAGTAACTGTGAGGGCGCCAACATTCCCAAGGACATATGAATGTACAAATCATACCAATAAAATCGTGATTGATAAAACTATAGATGATTCAAAAAAGATAAAATAAACGAATTTTATTTCCTTGTAATGGTAGTGAATTCAGTCAGTCCAGTCCAGGATTAGGGTTCATCATTTATAATTACAAATTCATTAGACATCTACAATATATATATAGATAGATAGATAGACAGATAGATAGATAAGTACCAAACCAACAAAAAATTGAAGCAAATTGTGTCTACCTTGAGGAAGGGATGTTGATATGGTAATGAAAATGTGGCAGAAATATGTGTTGAATGGTGCTTGTAGAGAAGACGAAAAAGAAAACTGATGGCCTTAAGGAATGTTTTAAAAGAGTGTGGTGTTGCAGCATTGAGCGTTGTGTGGAGGTGTTGAAAGGCCTGCAAAGGCTCTATGTAACCTTTCTCCACCAGAGAGCAGAGTTTTCAGACCCCTTGGTCTATAACAACAGTAAGGGACGATTGTAGGAAATAGGATAGAGCATCCTCCCCCTTCCGAGACTTCAAACCAAGGTGGGGGGGCGCTTTCTTCATCTTCTCAAAAACCACAATCACTGCAAAATTTTTGTAGTAATCCAGATATAAAATAACATGCAGAACAGAAACATTTTAGCTAGAAATGACAGAACAACAATGATATAACCAGAACAATACTAGAATAATACCAGAATAACAAGAGAAAGAGCACCTTGATTAATGATAACAGTGTTCACTTGCCTCTTGAAGGGGGAAACATTCAGCAGAGCAAAGCTCTATTACAATAATATCCTAGACAATATTTCTCATACCCTCTACTCTTATTTATACTAAATCTATCTATCCAAAATAAGAATCTAGAGGAAGATCCTTCTAGAAGCGGAAGCTTCTATTAGGTCTTCTTACATTTGACTTACTCTTCCTTATTTCTCGTCCTTATTAATATTGTCCTTTATTACATGGAATTATATTATTCTACCTATGTGAGGGGTTAGGGAGGTTAGGTCCCTAACATGCCCTCCCCCTTGAAGAACGACCTTGTCTTCAAGGCTTCAGATGAGGAAATTGTTGTAGAATGGTGGTCGACTCCCATGTGTCATCTTCTGGAGGTGTATCTTTCCATTGGAATAACACTTCATTGAGGGTGCGTTGACGAAGACGATGCTCTCTCTAAGCCAATACTGTTTGTGGTTGCAACCATATGGAACCTTCTTCATCCAACTCAGGGAGACTAGTTTGAGTTTGGAACTTAGTTCCAATCACCTTCTTTAATAAGAAAACACGAAAAACAGGATGGAGCTTCGACTGACTGGGGAGAGCTAACTGATAGGCCATCAATCCCACAACATTGAGAACTATATAAGGACCATGAAATTTGGGTGCAAGTTTCTAACAATGTTTATCTTTGAGTGAATTCTACTTATAAGGTTGCAATGGAAGAAACACCTAGTCCCCTTCAACAAAATGGAATTTGGAATGACCTTGATCTGCTTGTTTCTTCATGAAATTTTGATCCATGACTAAAGTGTCTTTGAGGGAATGAATAATAGCCTCGCAGACTGTAAGCTTTTTTTCAACCTCCTGAACCTTCGAGACCCCTGGCATATAGGAGAGAATTGATGGGGGATTTTGGCCATATATTGCTTCAAAAGGAGTCATGCGAGTAGTTGTATGGTAATATGTGTTGTACCTCCATTCAACTAGGGGTAACCATTAATCCCACCGATTTTTCCTCTCAGATGAAAAACACCTCATATATGTTTCCAAACACTTGTTGACAACTTCAATCTAGCCATCTGTCTGGTGGTGATAGGAAGTGTTGAGATGCAATTGGGTTCCTTGTATCTTGAACAATTATTGCCATAAATTGTTGGTGAAAGTGGGGTCTTTGTCAGAGATAATAGAATTAGGCATGCCATGAAGCTTGAAGATATTATCCATGAAGATTTGAGCCATTGTGGCAGCTGTGAATCATGGATGATTTTAGGGGCTAAATTCCGCTCATGGGCTATTTTTCCATGGTTTTTTCCAAAAATGAGATTCACTATTTTAAAAATGATTCGCCCAAATTCTATAGGATAAAATTATTTTACCTTTAAAATCACCAAAAATTTATAAAAACTATATAAAATACTTAGAAATTTGAATATTTTTACAAAAATATCGCCAAACATTTATAGTTGACATATGAAGGATTAGTAAGACTCGCCAAGGTTTCTACATTTTAAAATAAATTTCCATCCTTAAAATCATCCCTGCTGTGAATGGGTGTTGAAGAGAAAAAAAATGATCATATTTGGAGAGATGATCTACGATCGCCATGATGACTGACTTATTGCCCGATTTAGGTAAGCCTACAATGAAATCCATAGAAATATCTAGCCAAATAGCATGGGGAATCGAAAGTAGTTGGAGTGTTCCCAAAGATTTGATAGTTTCTCCCTTGTTTCATTGACAGACCTCACATTCAGCCACAAAAGTGCGGACGTCCTATTTCATACCCTCCCAAAAAAAAATGTTTGACCCATTCATAGGTTTTGGCAAACCCTTAATGCCCGATTGTGGGTGAGGCATGAGGTTCAGAAAGCACTGTGGATTTAAGTTGGGATTTCTTGCATAAATACAAATGGCATTTGTAGAGAATCACTTCATTGTTCCAAGAGTACCCTGGAGAAACGAAAGAATCATGTTGCAATTGGTGGAGTGGGATAGAAATTTTGGGGTCTTGCTGTCATTCCTGACGAACAACTTGGAGCCAATCTGGTACAATGAAGGAGGAGAAAAGGGACCCGTCTTCTTCATATTTCTAGGAAAGGGCATCAACCACTACATTTTCCTTTCCCTTCTTGTAAATGATCACATAATCATAGCCAAATAGCTTGGTCACCCATTTTTGTTGCACAGGGGATGAAATTTGTTATTCCAGGAAATACGTGAGACTCTGATGATTAATTTTGATCTGGAATCATTGACCCAATAAATAATGGCACCATAGATCCACAACATGCATAATAGATAACATTTGATTTTCATTAATGGATTGTGCCAAATGTTTCTTTGAAAGTTGTTTTCTATTGAAGGCCAAAAGCCTGCCATCTTTCATGAGGACGAATCCAATTCCTTTCCCGGAAGAATCACATTCCAATATGAATGTATTTTTGAAGTCTGGAAGGGCTAGGATAGGTGTCAAGCACATAGCATGTTTTAAGGCTTGGAAGGCATGATGTGCAGCTGAAGTCCAAGTGAAAGAATTCTTTTTAAGGAGAGAAGTGAGAGGAGCTGCAATCTTTCCATAATTCCGAACAAACTTCCTATAATAGCCCATTAAAACCAGAAAACCCTACAAACTCTTAAGAGTTTTAGGGCAAGGCCAATCTTGCATAGATTCAATTTTCTTAGGATCCACTCTGACACCATCATTGTCGACAATATAACCTAGGTAATCCACTTTTGAGGCACCAAAGGCACATTTAGATTGCTTGAGGAAACGTTGGTGCTTAGAGAGTAGATGGAGAACTTGATTCACATGGGAGAGATGGGATGGCCAAGTTTTACTATAGATGAGAATATCCTCAAAGAAAACTAAGACAAAATGATAGAGAAAAGGATGGAATACATGATTCATAAGACTTTGGAAGGTGTCTCAACAACATGAATGGAGGGGAGTTGTGCTATAATTCCTGAATGACCTTTTTTGAGGAGATTTTCCATGCGATGGGAACTGATGATATCAGGGGAGCTTGTTGTGATGCCTTGGAACTTAAATTGTTGTCCCTCATGTTGGAATTGCATGGTTAAGTCCTTAAAATCCATGAGAATGGGGCCTAGAGTGTGTAACCATTCGACACCAAGAACAATGTCACAACCACACATGTCTATAGAAAACATATGGGATTTAAGGTGATACTGACCAATTTGGAGTCACACATTTTCACATCATCCCCCACATTTCATGGAACCATCATTGGAAATCATGATTTGAAAATTATTGATGACACGAAAGTAACAATTTACTTCTTGGGAAATGCGGCGATGAATAAAGTTATGGGTGCTACCACTGTCCACAAGGTTGATGAATTTCCTTTTTTTTATGTAACCAATTAATTTGAGAACCTGGGGAGTAGAGAAGCCAGTGAGGGCATTATGTGAAATCACCAGGTCAATGTCTGGTGGATCAGAGGGTGGGATGAGATTAGATGCCAGTGTGAGTTCCTCCACCAGAGAAACAACAACATCTTCTTTAGAAATATCCTCAGTCACAACCATAAAAATATTATGTTCCTTACACGTGTTCCTGGGAAAATATTTGTCCTCACAATTATAACAAAGACCCTTGAGTTGATGTTCAATTGTTTTAGCCTTGGTTAATTTATGGATCTTGAGGGAAGTCGTAGGAGGGGAATAATTGGTTGGTTTAGGGCGAGGATGAAAGGAGGGTTTGTGGATCTGGGAGGATACAATATGTTGTTCTTCCTTGGCTCATTGAGTAGCTTCCAACCAAGTTTGGGGGCATGCCATGAGAACATGGGCACGATTTTCATCTTTGAGGCCACGGATAAATCATTCCCTAAAGAAAGCATCTAACATGCCCTTCGTTCTGAAAGCCAAGTGATCAAATGAGGCAATAAAGTCTTCCACTATCCCAAACTACTCTAACTTGGTCAAACGGCCTAAATGGTGGGTCTCAGAGTCAAAGCAGTCATAAATTTCATCCACAAACTGTGTCCAAGAAACATAACCTTGGCATGCATTTTTTCTCCATTGCCACCATTGCCATCATTCCCGATCTAGACGTAGGAAACCATAATAAAGCTTGGTTAAATCATCAGTAAGACCATGCAAAGAGAAATAATGTTCCATTTGGGTGACCCAGCCTGTGGGATCCAATCCATCAAATTTGTTCACCTCAATTATGGGAGGGAGGAGGTGTCAAGAAAAGTGGGTAGTATGAGGACCTTGGTAATGGGAAGAGTCATGGCCATCCTGATAAGATGGTTTTTTAGAAGAGGAAGAGTTTTGGGAACATCCCATGAAGTGTTCTTTCAGGTCTTTGGGGTCTTTGATGTGGGAACATTGTTCCTTGAGGAACTCAATAGCTGAATTGATTGAGCTAAGGTTGGCATTGATATTCTTGATGTATTCCTAGTTTTGGTGGGTGTCTGCAATAAAAGTATTGAGTTCTAGGACTCGTGTGGTAGCCATTTGGAAAAATGAGCAAGAAAATGGTATAGGAGAAACAAAAGGGGTCTAGAGAGGTGGGTGGGACCACGGTGAAGAAGGGTGTCAAATGATAGGTACCATTGTGATCAGGGTGAAAAAGGGGATCCAATGGGATAAGGGCCAAATAAGGGTGTTAGAGAAGGGTCGGGTCCACAAAAAATTATTGTGTTAAAAATGACAGGTATCACTAGAATTGGGATGAAGAGAGGAACCGAGTGGGATAGGTCCCAAAGAAGTGTGTTAATTTTGCAACCTAAATGCAACAATAGATCTTGTCTATTTTGTTTGTGTTTCCTTCCCAAGGGTTAGGGTATGCAGGGTGTCTACAGACAAGGGTTTTCCCTGTGCTATAGCTCTCTGATATATATGTGGGGTCCAACATTAGTGCTTGGCCCAATATCTTAGGGCACCAAATAAGGAGGCTAGATTGTTCCCTTAGTCGTACTACCCAACTACCCATGTACTAGAGAGTATCTTTCCTAGTCTCATTCTTGGTGGCACTATAGCAGTCAGGTGATTGATCGATTTATCTATGGAGGGCTTCAGGAGATAGAGGTCGATCTATATACAGGTTTTGTCTGATGTGCTACCACTCAAAGGGGTACCAATAGGGGTTACAAGGGTGGCCAATAGATGTGTTATTAAGTACTACTTGTATTTCCTACATGTATGACTCCCCGACCGTGGGTTTATTTGCATAACGACATATCTTTGTAGCTTCAAGACACCGGAATACATTTCTACCCTAAAAAAAAATTAACACACAATTTTCTCCCAAGGAAAGTTCTCTGATACCGCTTGTAGTATTCTAGATATAAAATAGTATGCAAAACAGAAATATTTTAGCTAGAAATGATAGAACAACAATGATATAACCAGAACAATACCAGAATAACACCAGAAAGAGCACTTTGATTAATGATAGCAATGTTCACTTGCCTCTTTGAGGGGGAAACCTCCAATAGAGAAGAACTCTATTACAATAATATCCAGGACAAGATTTCTCATACCGTCTACTCCTATTTATACTAAATCTATCTATCCAAAAGAACAATCTAGAGGAAGATCCTTCTAGAAGCGGAAGCTTCTATTAGGTCTTCTTACATTTGAATTATTCTTCCTTATTGCTAGGCCTTATTAATATTGGCCTTTATTACATGGAATTATATTATTCTACCTACGTGAGGGGTTAGGGAGGTTATGTCCCTAACATATTTGCATTTCCACTTGAAGTGCTTCAAGTCTTTCCATGAGCAAGGCATAAGAAGGCGATGAAGACAAATCCCCCATTTTGTTTTGTCAATGATTGAACCTCTCTACCTCCTACTGTTGTTTTTGCCTCCTCCTGCTCGAACCATGAATGTCATCCTCCTCTCACTTGGATATTTTTGTACTTTCACTTCGCTACGGATGGGGTGTGCACTTCAAGTCTCTCCCAAAGCTGGTGGGAAAACAACATGGGGGATAATCGTACCAGCCTCCACTACTTACATTCACTAGAAACATAAATGGATATTTCAGAAATTTCTTTGGTGTTTGAACATAAATGGTTCTTCGACAGTTTCTTGTTTGTGTTATTTGGTGTCATTGGACTGATTGTCATGTGAGTATGATTGATGGAGTTAATATCAACAATGACTACACCCACTATCTACAGGATGGAAAGACACACAGATTATAACTTGACGTACATATAAACATACTGAACTTAATTTATAGTCTCGAACCATGTGAAAACTCTAATAAAATTCCAAACATATCAACCAATAATATGTTTAAAAAAATAAATTATTTAAAATATTAAAAAATAAAATTTTCAGTTTACTATGTTTCACATTACTTATTATACAAATAATTTTAAAATCAAACCAAGTTAATACAAGTCAACACTGAATAAATGTTATATAGTGTTGAAGGTAGTATAATAATACTTTTACACTAAAAATAAGAAAAAAGAGAAAAAAAAAAATTAAAAATGGATCAAATAAAAGAAATTGCATAAAGGTAATCATCATCTATAAATATTTTAAATCTAATAATGAAAAAGCCCAAATAAAATATTTATCCAATAACCAAAACCCCTTAAGATTCAATCCATAATTTGATGAACTTAATAATCTACTTAACATTCATCCACTTCATTCATTGCCAATACTATGCATTAAATATATTTATAGCATATAAGACTTTTTTTTTTTACGGAACTTATCTCCTAAAGGTTTCCACTACACAAATTTTATATTTGGTGGATGTGAAGAAGAGGTAAGAGAGAATCATGCCATTTGCAGAAAGTAGTACTAACTGTCCTATGAAATAATTAATAGGTGGAAGCCAAATATTTTCCATGATCTTTACACTAAGAACATGGGTGGAAGGCCAAATATCTTAATGGGTGCAAAGCGCCAATGATGTGGAATATTCGAATAAGATGGGGCCATTGATACACATTGCATACAATCATAGTTTTATGAAATGCTTTTGGCATTAATCGAGTGGAG
This sequence comes from Picea engelmannii, assembly GCA_009831015.1. Classification (NCBI taxonomy): domain Eukaryota; kingdom Viridiplantae; phylum Streptophyta; class Pinopsida; order Pinales; family Pinaceae; genus Picea; species Picea engelmannii. The sequence goes on along the minus strand of ML777533.1, from coordinate 37,052 downwards.
CACAAAACCTTCGAGAAGACCTTATGTTATCTATGTGATATTGATAATTGACAAGCACACACTAGGGTTGACTTTAATCTATGAAATCATGGGCTATGATCTTGTAATCTTAAGCCAAATTGAAGATGGCACTTGATTGGATGTTTTGGAAGTTTATCTTTATCAATTTGATTTTCAATGTACAATAAAATCTTAGTCAACATTTTTTTCATTATACTAGAACAAAGATGAACATTTTTTTCATTATACTGAACAAAGACGGTCATCAATTTTAAGTCATTATTACGAATGATTGGTTTATTTTAACTGAAATTGTTAATTTCTAAGTTAGTTAATATTAATGAATGATTGTTTTCACTTTAATACGATGATGATGATATTTAATTTTAAACTAATTAATAATAATAATAATAATAATAATAATTAATCTTGAAATTAATTATCATTAATAAATGAGAATAGCAGTGAATTTCAAAATTAATGATCATTAATTGATAAAAATAATACTAGATTATGAAAGTGGATATTACTAAAAGTGATAGTCAATACAAAAACAAGTTACGTTTAAAGGATAACTAATGTCATAGTCTAAACGTTTTACGAAATGACTCTTTTCTGATGATTATTTTCTAGGGACATTTGCCTAAAATTCGACAAGAAATTGTTAAATCTGTAGATTTGAGTGATTATTTATGGATAATCTGAGTGCCCCAAGGGTTTTTCATCATGTTGAATCCATTTATGCATTCATAAATGGATTTTAAGCAACAAAAAATAGTGATTTTGTGCATACTTATGTGGCTGCATTCTGGGGAAAAAAACATTTTGTAGAACATTTAGACAATGCCATAATTAATTAGCATTAATGGATGAAGGTACCTAGTACATAATTCAAAATCTACTTATTATTAATGAGGATATATATAGTTAGATTAAAATGATAGTCACTTAACAAAGGTGACTTTTACACTCAATTCCCACGCTAGTTACACTTAAACAAGGTAATTTAGTGATAATCACTTCCCAATTATTAGATTGAATATCCATTAAATTAAGTGATTGCAAATTTCCAAGCTGGTGAAACAATGCTTAACAAGAGAAAGCATTTATTGGATGAAGGTGGAAATAAATTTCTAGGCAATCTATACTTAAGGGTGTTTTCCATCCATCAGATGAGGGTGATAATCAAATCCTACACTATTTATAGATGACGAGGGTAACTATTGTTTGGAACAAGTATTAATGAGGGGAAATATTTCACTTAACTAGAGTGATTTTTGTTTGGATGAGTATGGTAGTCAATCTTATGCTAGCCACCTATTTTTTTTTAAGACTAGGGGGATCAATAATTGAACAATGACTTAAACTAGCTACAATTGGACAAGGAGAATATCATTTGGATGAAGAGATGATATTCAATCAATCCCTAAGTCGGCTACCCTTAATGAGACTAATTATTGTTTGGATGAATGTGGTAGATAATTCCTACATTGGTTTAATTGTTAGTGAGGGAAACTATCATTTGGATGAGAATGGTAGTCAATTACTATGTTGATTACACTTAATGAAGGTGGTTATAATTTGGTAATTGTGGGCGCTAGTCAATTCCTAATGTGGCTAGGTACCCTCAACAATGGTGACTATTGTTTGGTTAAGGGTGGCAACCAATTCCTACACAACTAGATATTATCAATGAGGGAGACTATAATTAGATGAGGATGCCCTAGTCAATTCCTAAGCTAACCACCCTTAATGACGATGATTATTATTGAATGTAAGTGGTAGTCAATTTCTACACTTACCATCATTAATGAGGCGCGCTATCATTGAATGAGGGTGGTAGTCAATTCCTACATCAACTATCATTAATGAGGGTTTCTATTTAAATTCAATTCTTAGGCTAATTACCCTTCATGAGGACGATTCTCATTTGGATGAGGGTACCAGTGAATTCTTGCACTAACTTTATATTTTTTGGTAAATAAACACACAAAGAGCTATATTTCCATAAAGAAAGTGTGCATCCCTAATTTTAGGGCATTAAGATCAACATAGTGAGTTCTTGGGTATGATATACACCTGTTAACACCACTGGTTGAGCCTAAATAGATAATTACAAGTATGACCTACATAACCACTTCTCTCAAAGACATGATTATGTTTCGTAGTTTTTTCTCTTTTTCCATAAATTTCTCCTAAGTATACACCAACCAACCCTTATGTGACATACCAGAAACCCAAAGTTAGGCCACATTACCTCCAAAACACCCTCCAGATGCTCTAATACCAATTTGTAACATCTTCAGCCACCAGCGGGCTAACCATGCTACCTCAAGATTGTACTTCTGAAACTGATTTTGAAATCCTGTTTATAAATTTAACAAAGAAGCATGAAATGAACACATGCAATAAACAAGATTCATGCTAACCCATCCAAGAAATGAGCAACATGCTATGCACAACAATAACTAGCCAGCATGCACAACATAAACACATAATCTTAGAGACAATAATAATACACAGCGAAATATAAATAAATATACAAGGAAACACAAAGAACACTTATTGTTAATTGAACCTATTATCCATTGAGTTGCACTAGCTGGATTTGAAGATGAGCCTCTAGAGACTGAGCAAAAAGATGCTCAGAAGTCAGAGTTCACATATTCAACAGGTCTTTTTAAATACCACCTTTTTCCGCATTTCCATCCCTCTAGGGCATTGTAATAAATGACTTGAGCATGAAAGTTGTAAAATACTATTGGCCACCTAAGATCTGGGTACGAGCATGTACTCTAGAGCATTTTTTTTCACTTGTTAATTATTCTGTGCCTGCCTTAGTGGGCGATTAATAATTTCTAAGTTTTTTTCACTCAAGACTGACTCTAAAGATGGAGTGTGTGTTGGTGGTTGGGCCTTGACATGGTATAACCAATATCTAGTGTATAAATGTATATGATTTCATGTTAATTCATGTCTATTGAGTCATATGGAAATTGCGCTAGGTCCCGATATATTTTTTTTAATGTTTTAGTGAAAAATTAAATTTCCCGCAAAACGAAATATTTTTAATGTAAAGTCAATAAATTGTAAAAATATGGCATCAGTCATTTTTAGATGCCATGTTTGTGCTATTTTTCTAATCCATAGCACCCTTTATACCCCTATTCCCCTTCTATCTAGGAAGAAAAGTGATTTTAATAACTAAAAAATGTATTTATCTCGAAAAAAGACAAAAAAGGGTCATTTAATTAAATTCCCTAAATTTTAGGATAAATGTTAAAAGTTAGGAAACATGTGGGGGACATGTTTTTCCTCAATTTTCAGTCAACTCAGAGACTTAGAGTTGGGGTAAGTTCAATGGAGAGGAAGGTGACTTGTTTGATGAGGTGTACAAGGGCGATGATCCCAAAGCTATATTTGACCCTCCCTTGCTAGGTGGTGCATTAGGGAGAGACGATGCACATCCCTATGTTGACACTCTCCCTCACACCCTAGTTCCACTCCACCTCACTCTTATTCACTATTGTTTCACTCCAATCCACCTCACATCACTCCACTCCACTCCACATCACCTCACTCCATATCCCTTTTACTCTATGCGCCACTCCCTCATCACTTGTGCATCTCCTCATGCACTAGCACATTCTCTCTTGGGAATTGTCACCCAGAATGTAATAAATAGAAGGTGACCCCTCTCCTTTTAGCTAGTTGGAGTTTGGGAGACCTTGTTATTCATTGTTTTAATATCTTTCTTGTTGGAATAAAAATACTGTGAAGGTCATATATTGGTGTTTGGTGCTCATGTGTGGATGGATGTTGGACATAATTTGAGGTGATGTTGCTTTGATTTATTACATGTATCTATTGTTTAATTTGGATAATCATAGGGATACTGTAATATCCACAAGGATGAGCCCCTGTTGTATTTATGAATTTTAAACATGTTTTGTAGGTTGGTGAGCCAAGTGTTGATAAGTTGGTGGGATTATGTGTTTATTGGGTCGGAGAGCCTAAGTGTTAAAGGTTGGGATCTTTTTTTTTATATGTAATTATGAAAAATCATTAATAAACATATAAACATCGTTGCGTTCAGACCAACCAGGAAGAAAGATTGATGGGGGACTAAGCTTCCACAAGGTTGGGTAAGGGAGGAGGCTAAGTGTTTGGGCCTAGGGGCTAAGCTAGGGGGCTTACCTCTAGAGGAATAATATTTTAATATTATTTCCTGAAGACTAAGGGAACATGATATGTTTTTGTTATCCTAAGTTCCTGGAAAGTGGGATGTGGGCTAAATGGAGCGCATGCAGCTCCAGGAAGACAAGTGTTGACCTAGGTGCATGTAGCTAAAGCTGAAGCATCAGCTCATGTTGGGGGGGTTCGTTGGTCATTATGCCATCATCTTCTTGGTTTCATCCTTCATTCTCGACCCACTGTCTAACCATGAAATGGGGGGCATCCATCATGGATCTCTGGAACATGTAACCAGTGAGTCAAATGGTGCTGGTAGTTTGCTGGTCATTTGGCCATCCTGCACGTGAGTTCACGTGCCCATTCTTCCATACTTGGTCCGAGCTCACTGGAATCCTTCCTGAGAAATCATTTTGTCTCTGCATTGGACCTTTGCATAAGCCATGCACCTCTGAAAATCAGACCTGTGAAGCCAAACCACGTCTTTTGTGAAGCCTGAGTATTCTGTAAATTTTTATGTCGTTTGTGTTATAACTGTGGGTTGTTGTGGCCATGCAATCCTTAGCTAAGTGTGGCTTGTTTCCTTCGTTTGTTCCTTGATGAGTCTTGTTGTTGTCCTCCTTATGAAGGAATGGAGTTGAAGAATTAGGTTGTCAGGCATGTGTGCAACACTCTCTCCAAGTGAGGGAGGTGGTTGTGGTTGAAGAAGCAGGTTGTCAGGCCTATGGGTAACTCTCTCCAGGTGAGAGAGTGTGATGTGGAAGTGAGTTCTCCTGGAAGGGGTCACGTAGCTGCTATAGAGCTCTGAGAATTCTGATCCAGCCTATTGTTGAAACCCAAGGAAAGGGAGGTGAAGTAGTCGATGGATTGTCCTAGGTGACAGTGAAGGTGTATACTCCTGGGGTGGGATAGGCATGTGGGCAATCAGAGTCTTTGAGCAGTGGGAATAAGTGGCTCCTTGGAGAGAATCCTTCCTCATAAATTGTCTGTCTTCCTGTTGACCTTGCCTAGCCTAGGAATCCCTTGCCCGATGGATCTTAGGCCCAGATTGGGGGTGACCTACTACTGAGAGTGATGAGTAGTGCAGTCTAAGGCTGGGAGGCTCATGGAAGGTCTGTACGCAGTTGGTGGTGTTATTCCAATTGAAGGATAAGTATAATTTACGTGCTTATATTTATGTTATGCATGTCTGTGATGCTGTAATGTTATCATGTATTCCGTGCGTATATGAATTACTGTCTATTACATTTAATATCTGTTTGGTAGAAGTAACTCTGCAATTATTGTGATTATGTGTTTTAATTAATTAAAATGCATGTTATATATTTATATGTGAATGTTCTGCAGTGGTAGCATTACCCGATCTCTGTGGAGGGTCGGGGATGTTACAAATTGGTATCAGAGCTAAGTGAAGCGTCTAAGTAGTGATATTTCCTGGCCTAGTGATGGTTGGGGATGTTACAATATGGTATCAAAGATTTAAAGGCTAAGTTAAGGTTGTGTTGGTAGCATTTCTCGGCCTGTTAGTGGATGGGGATGTTACAAATTGGTATCAGAGCATGGTTACAACACTGAGCCTGGATGGGCCATGTTAGTGGAAGTTGCAGCAAGACTTTCAGAAGGAGTTGTTGTCGAAATGGACAGAACTCAAGTTCTGACCCAAGGTTTCAATGCGGAGCCTGGATGGGTTGGACAAGTGGTCATTGGACCCAAGGTTTTAAGAGGAAATTGTGTCTGGAGGACCAATTTCGAAACTCAAAACCTTCCTGAGTGCCAATAAGTTACCTTGGTCATGTTATGAAGCTCAAACGGAGTAGTGGTGTCATAAAACCACAACATAAGTGGTATTGGACTGCAGAGTAATGTGGAACTTAGGATTTGTTCAGGAGAAGGAAAATCCTTCACGACCATTAGATTTGGTAATTTTGTGAGGTGGTTAGCCATGAATTCCTTTGGAAATCCGTAGAGTAACAGAGTTTGTTCTGCGCCATAGGATCTGTTCAGAAGGAAGGGAAATCCCTTATGATCGTCATATCTAGGGAAGGTGCAGAAGGGTTAACTTGGAATCCCTTTGGACTTCATGACCTCAGTGACGTCTGATGCCAGAAACAAGAGAAGGGTCGAAGCCCGAAGCTCCGAAGTAGATCTACATTGTAGATCTGGAGAGGAGAGCTCAACCATTGGATCAAGCTAATGTTAAAAGGTCAAACGCAGTAGTGAAGGGAGAAATCTCTCGAAGAGCTGAAGTGGTGAGTCATGATGACGTCACCTGGAGGTGACGTGGACACAGTGGATGTGTGCCATGTGTCAGTGGGTTTTGAACCTGTGGCAGGTTGAAATGTCATTTGGAATGTGATGTGTGACACCCATCTGATTAGGCCACAAGTCAGTCGTTATTATGTTGCCATGTGGCACTCCGTATGAGCATGGTTAGTGGGACCGGAGGTTACATAATGAAGCTAAAGGTCGGAGGACCCACACTAGCATTGATCACGATACATCAAGATCGACGACCAACAGGAATTGCAGGGACCCAAGTTGCATGGGAGTTAATTCTCCAAGGAAGTCTTGCAATCCAAACCGCGGTTTCACCGAGGGGTTACATTTCAGCTTTAGAAGAATTGCAGAATGAAAGGAGGGTTACTCCAAATCACCATTGCATGCCCCTACAATTGGAAAATGTAAGGAATGTGACTTAATGACGTCACCAAAGGTGATTGGGAATGTTCAGAGATTAATGGTTTGGGATGTGCGGATGTGAAATCCTCTAAAGTCCTGAAGATTCGAAGTTCCAGAACTCAAATGCCTAAATTTCCATAGTAAATGTCAGTCGTCGGATGTTGAGTAGACGTGGATGGTTGATCTTCCCTACTTCGTGAGTTCGATAATCCATAACTCTAAGAGATTCTTGTGTAGTTCTTTGAAATATTCTGAAGCCGAAGGCCTGAAGGCCCGAGTAAGCACCTAGTGATCTAGAACTTGGTCATGGCCCATGATCACATGGATTGGGGACTGAGATAAAAGGGATAGTGCCCGAAAATGATTACAGAGCAGAGAAGAGCTCGAAAAGAAAATGAAATATGAATGCGTAAACTGGTGAGGTATTGAATAAGTTTCAATTGTTTCTCTTCTTCAAGTTTTCAAGTGCAAGCAGTGCACATTGTTCGCAAGGAATGTGTTGACAAAGGTAAATTAACCTTAGATAAGCTCAGGAGAGATATTGTTGAACCTTCATCAACAAAAGTGCAAGGAGTGCACAGAAAGAACTCTGTGTGGAGTTTAGATAGAGATAGAGTCACTGAGAAATATGTATGGCTCTACCAGGTGGGCATAGAGCGAGTGAAAGTGTGCACAGAGAGAACTCTTTGTCGAGTGCATGGAGAATAGCATCAAAGGAAGATACTCACAGAGCTCTTGAACACTCTATAGAAAACACTCAGCAAGGTGTGATTTGAGCAGAAGGTTTCCAGGAGGGAACAAAGTTTTCCTTTGAAAGGAAACAGAAGGGTCGAGACCCTTAGGATACAGAGTAAATCGAAAATCTCAAAAGAGATAACGCTTACGAGAGAAAATATGAGATCCAAGAGGTAGACTCGCAAGAAAAAGGTCAAAGGTCGAAGCCTTTGAGCACTAAAAAAATATTCCAAGGTGGAAGAAGTCAAAAGCTCGGGAGAAGGAGCGACAACAGCCATCAAATCGGTTGTGGGGAGGAGCCTGGACCGTTAGATCAATGTCCAACATATTAACAGAAGCACAAAGGAGAGGAACGGATCCCATCCGTTAGGTCTGAGTGCAAAGGACCAATAGTCGTTGGATCCGGAGGTAAGTGCAAAAGACTTAACCCTTATGTGCATAAGAGAAGTGGAATTGTCAAAGTCCCGAAGTCCGGAAGTGATTTGGGATCGTCCATTGTCAAGGAGGATAGGTGGCGCAATATCCACAAGTTCGGAAGTTTGTGGACAAGGAGGAGGAGAAACAACGAAAGTAAATATTGGTCTTTGATCTGAAAGTGGATGCGTGGCTCCATATCTGGAACTTCGAGTACGGAGCACTCTGGAAGAAAGAAGAGGATGAAAACACCGAAGTCCTGAAAGAGATCTCGATCATTGATCGAGGAGGAGGTCGAAGGACTATTGATCTGGTCTTGGTCAGAAAGATTCAAAGTCCTAAAGAGAATCAGGGTCGTTGATTAGGAGAGGACGCATGGCAGAAGATCTGTCACTCTAGGGAAATTCACTCCGGAGATTTGTGTGTGTGGAGACATGAGAAATCCCAAAGGCCAGAGAGTCAGAGTTCATCAGAACCATCTGATTGTTGAGGACTGGTGTCATTAGATATTCCACTCCGGAAGATTGTCATACGAGGAAAAGAAGATAGTTGAGATTTGAAACTCCTGAAGGCTGGAAGGAGTGAATCAATAGTAGTCGTTGATTTGGAAGGGAGCTATGTGTCGACAGATCGTGAATATCTGAGATCATGCATGAAAAAAAAGGGTCATTGATTGGACAGTTGGACAGAGACAGGTAAAGAATAGACAGTAGTCATTGATTGTGGATCATCGCCAAAGGATTAGAGATCGATGGACAAGATGGATTGCGGGGCCAGAACTTGCTCAGATGTTAAAAATATGAGAGTAGGCTGCAATTTATAACACGGTTTTAACAAAGTGATGCATGGTAGCTAGAGATGAATTGCGGGGAAAAAAGCGAGTTGGCCTAGAACCACTCTTTCCCACACCCACAATCACAGTTTTTCATGAGGTCATAGCCTAGGGTCTTATGAGGAAGGGGCTAGCGCCTGAAACTTGAAGTTTTGGAAGCACGCAGGAATAAGCTCGTGGGTCTATCAGGACCTACACCTAAAGGAGAAAATGGGGCCTGTGTATAATTGTTTTGGGTTCAATCATGAGTCTGAAGAGTCAATGAGACTCAAAAGTTTGAAATATCCTTTGACTGGGAGGTCAGCAGACCCCATTGAGGTGGGGGCACTGCGTCGAAATTTCTCAAGGTAGATATAGTCATGTACAGTGACTACAATGAGAGCACAAGAAGATTCAAGAACTCGAGAAGAATTGAAGACTTTTGGGTTCAACAAGGAATATTTTTATAGAGAGAAAGAAGTTGTTGCAATTTTTGTGGCAGCAAGTATGTTACGGCTTGTTGGGTCAGCTAGAGGAAAGAATGCTTGCATGTTTGCAAGTGTTTTTGGTGATGTTGTTGCATAAGGAGTGAAGCAACAAAGAGCTGAAGTGTTGGTTATAAGTTTGATAAAAGAAGCATGAAAGCTTCTACTGCCATCAGACTTACAAGTAATATAAAATTTATTAATGGCATTCATGCATGTATGAGTTTTTATTACTCTTTTTGCATAATTGCTGAAAGGAAATTTAGGTAAGAATTTCCTCAGCTAGAGTTATTATATAAAATCACATGATTATATTATTGAATGCATACCACTAGATGTGGTAAAGGTTGGAGGCTTGTATTAAATCAAATAATTTTAGCTTTTGAATGCACACACTGACACAGTAGAATGCCATGTTAATTTGGTTATGGGGTGATAACCAAAGAATTAAAAGATAAGAACTGGTTATAGAAATGAATGCTAGTAAGATAGTCATGTATGAGACCAAGACCTGGTTGGATATGCCAAGGTATGGATATGGAAAGGTTATGAGCCACACATGTACTAAAAGCTTCCTACCTTTAAATAAAACTTGGACTACAACCTTTTTTCTAACACTAATGAACACCAAAGAATTATATTCTTGGTGTAGTGTTCGGGTCGAAAAGGAAGGCATCCAATCAATTGGGAAGACAATAGGAA
>ML777533.1:7521-26030 GCA_009831015.1 Picea engelmannii | reverse complement strand
CATATACCAATCATCACAATCTGCCTCAAAATCATACCAAGCATATATTTCTTGATTATATTCATCCCTGAGGTCCTCCATAAGAAATCTCTCCTGCATGTTATTCAATGAATCTTGAATACTACGAAAACTATCATTGAGGCTGTCTGTGAGGCGGTTTGTGAGGCCATGTACAAATGCATCCAATCTGTCATCCAATGTGTGAAACAATTGGGCTTTGAATGATTCAAGAATTTCTTTTAGGTTTTGAGAAGAAATGGCCATCTGAGCATCCTATGAACTCACCCAATAAGTTATGGCAAAAAATCGCGGTTTTTTCTGGAAAAACCCTAAAACACTGTTGAAGTTAAAATGCTCATAACTTCACTTTCCGGACTCCGTTTTGGCTGTTTTTTTTTTTTTTGAAATTGGGTGAAATTGTGANTGTAATTTATTTGGGCAAATTCGGCCTCCAGATGCTATATAAATAAAAAAATTCTCGCCGCCGTCCGCGGAAAAAATCCTGAAAATTTGCAGATTTTAAAACTTCAATATCTTAACTTCCCGGACTCCGTTTCGGACGATTTTTTTTTTGAACTTGGGTTTTTTTCTGAGAGGAACTCATATATACAACCTGTTTCTACAAATTCTGCAAAAAAATATACCGAAATTTCTGGAATGTCTCGGCCCTCTTTTTTCTTCTTCGAAAAAAAAATCTGCAAAAATAAAAAAATATTTGCCCACAACTCCGGCCAATGAAAGTGCTCTGATACCACTTGTTAAGAACCAAATAGCTGAATACAAAATCACCACAACAGATATACAAGAACAATATGAAAAATCTTCTTTATTACCATCAAACCCTTGAGGTAGGGAAACACCATACAATGGATCCTATTATGGAAGGGATCATCTCCTGTTCACTTGCCTCTTCGAGGGGGCATCCTCCTATTGAGCTACTGTTCCAAATACAATATTTCTCTTCATGTCTCATTACATTGCTTGAACCCATTTATATAGTGCTATCATCTTCTAAGAACATTCTAGAGGAGGAATCTTCTACAAGTAGAACCTTCTAAGAAGCCCTCTTACATTAATTATATCTAATTACCCATTAATTATATCTAACTACCATAGTGGGCCTTATTTAATAATATATTGGACCTAGTCCACCTTACATTGAATGACCTCCACTATTATCACTATGGGCCCTCTGGGCCCCCCCACTACCTCTCTAGCTACCTTACAGACCATTGGTTGGAGTGCTGTTGGGGTTTGGTACCTTGGTCTAGACCATGTTGATGTGGAAAGTCTTCTCAATCAAAAGATAAGTACAATTCTCTATTTATTGTATGTTGTGTATCTTTTATATAAAATTGTTTGTATATACATATATATACCTAATGCTAATCATGATATTGATTGGAATATGATTCAGGTAGAGCAAGAAGGCGTCTTGCAAGTGCATCCAGTGTGCATATTGGACCGGAAGAGAAAACAGTTCCATAATCGAGCCATAGGGATTGTAAAGGTTCAATGGACCTGGTATGGTCCTGAGGACGCAACATGGAAGCATATAGATGCTATATGGGCAAAATACTCACATCTTTTTGAAGATTTTGGAAATCTTGTTGATGTTGTGTAAAGAGTTGCACTAAGGATAGTGCAAAAATAAGGGGAGGGGATTGCAATATCCCCAAGGATGAGCCCCTGTTGTATTTATGAATTGTAAACATGTTTTGTTGGTTGGTGAGCTGAGTGTTGATAAGTTGGTGGGCTTATGTGTTTATTGGGCCAGAGAGCCTAAGTTTTAAAGGCCAGGAGCATGTTTTGTATATGTAATTATGCAATATCATTAATAAAAATATAAACATCGTTGTGTGTAGACCAACCACGAAGAAAGAGTGATGGGGGACTATGATTCCACAAGGTTGGGTAAGGGAGGAGGCTAAGTGTTTGGGCCTAGGGGCTAAGCTAGGGGGCTTACCTCTAGAGGAATAATATTTTAATATTATTTCCTGAAGACTAAGGGAACATGATATATTTTTGTTATCCTAATTTTTTGTAAAGTGGGACGTAGGCTAAATGGAGCGCATGCATCTCCAAGAAGACAAGTGTGGACCTGGGCACATGCAGCTAAAGTTGAAGAGTCAACTCATGTTGGGGGGTTTCATTGGTCATTCTGGCATCATCTGTATGGGTTCATCCTCCATTCTCAACCCATTGCCTAACTGTGAACCGAGGGGGCATCCATCACGGATCTTTGGAACCAGTAACCCATGAGTCAAATGGTGTTGGTAGTTTGTTGGTCATTCGACCATCCTCCGCGTGAGTTCACGTGCCCATTCTTCCATACTTGGTCTGAGTTCGCTGGAATCCTTCCCGAGAAACCGTTTTGTCTCTTCATTGGACCTTTGCATAAGACACACACCTCTGAAAATCAGACCCGTGAAGCCGACCCGCGTCTTCTGTGAAGCCTGAGAATTTTGTAAATGTTTATGTCGTGTGTGTTATAATTGTGGGTTGTTGTGGCCATGCAGTTCCTTGGCTAAGTGTGGCTTGTTGTCGTTGGTTGTTCCTTGTTGAGTCTTTTTGTTGTCCTCCTTGTGCGGGAACGGAGTTGAAAAAGCAGGTTGTCAGGCCTGTGTGCAACACTCTCTCCAGGTGAAGGAGGTTGTTGTGGTTGAAGAAGTAGGTTGTTAGGCCTGTGAAAAACTCTCTCGAGGTGAGAGAGTGTGTTGGGTAAGTGATTTATCCTAGAAGTGGTCCCATAGCTGCTACAGAGCTCTGAGAATTCCGATCCGACCTGTTGCTAAAGCCCAAGGCAAGGGAGGTGAAGCAGCCGATGGACTATCATGGGTGACAGTGAATGTGTATACTCCTGGGCTGGGACAGGCATGTGGGGAATGAGAGTCTTTGAGAAGTGGGCATAAGTGGCTCCCGAGAGAGAATCCTTCCTCATAATCTGTGTGTCTTCATGTTCACCTTGCTTAGCCTAGGAATCCCTTTCCTGGTGGAGCTTAGTCCTAGCTCGAGGGTGACCTACTGCTGAGAGTGATGAGTAACATGGTCTAAGGCTGAGAGGTTCATGGAAGGTATGCACGCAGTTGGTGGTGTTATTCCAGTTGAAAAATAAGTATAATTTGCGTGTTTAATTTTATGTTATGCATGCCTGTGATGCTGGAATGTTATCATGTATTCCATGCATATATGAATTACTGTCTATTACATTTAATATCTATTTGGTAGAAATAACTCTATGATTATTGTGATTATGTGTTTTAATTCATTAAAATGCATGTTTTATATTTCTATGTGAATGTTCCATAGTGGTAGCATTACCTGGTCTCTGTGGAGGGTTGGGGATGTTACAAATTGGTATCAGAGCTAAGTGAAGCATATGAGAAGTGATGTTTCCCTGCCTGGTGATGGTTGGGGATGTTACAATATGGTATCAAATATTTAAAGGCTAAGTTAAGGTTGTGTTGGTAGCATTGCCCGACCTATTGGTGGCTGGGGACATTACAGATACTATTATCTTATTGGAGTGGATTCTTTAGCTTGTTTTCTTTCTAATCCATTTGTTTATCTATATTTGAATGCTTATATTTCATATCTTGTTTTTCTTAAACTAATGTGCAATTGAGGTTTCTTGTGTAGGAAACATCAGGTTTACAGGTATTTGCAAGTGTTCTTTGTAGCATGCAGGATCCATCCCTTGGAGAAGACAAGGAGCTAGTTTGCATCTAGTGTTTGTCCAAGAGTTCGAAATAATATGCCATCCCTCTTCCTCACACCAAAGGGACCCCATAGTCGAAAGAGTTCAACGCTCAATCAAAGGCTCCGAAAATCACAAAATTTATTCTTCCTCCCTCTTTATTTACTTTCATATCAATTAGATGTGTTTTGAAAGATCAATTTTAGCATCTATTATTGCATGCATAAAGACTTAGATCTATTTTCAATACTTTCCCATTTAAAAGAGTAGATATAAGCTAGTTTTGGTGCAATTTTCTATAACTTTTCATCTAAATCTTAAGCTAGAAAGTTGCTTTATTTTATATTGTAGATCAAGCTGGTTAGTGGTTTTATGCTTTCTGTTTTGGGGCAGCAAACAGAAACACCTAAAAGAGCTTATTTTAGGTTCATTCAAAGCATCGAAAAGTCTCCAAAAAATTGCATTTTTGCTTAAGGAAAAATTCAGAAATTGTGGTCAACTTTTTCCAAGTTTTAGTTTAGTATTTTAAAGTGTTTCTCATCATATTATAATCACTTTCTTTGCTGGTTTTTATCAGGTCCATCAAAAAGCAAGGGGAAACTTTGGCGAAATTGAGGCTAAAGTGAAGAAATTAGAGCCCAAGTTGGAACCCTTGAAGACTAGGAACTTCAGAGAGCCTTTTGTAATAGTTTGCATTAGTTTGATCCATTCTATAAGGGTCCATAAGTTCAAAAAAGAGAAAAGAGAACCCAGTTATCATTGTAATAGGATTAATAAAAGCGGGCCCTTGGATCCCAATTTCTTCATCCCCATTAGGGGGATTGGTGTGTTGTGTGCTTGTATTTGATTTATTTCCTTGCAAGTCTTATTATATGATCTCACAAACACACACAATCATAAGGAAATTAAACACATGCACAACACTCAAATCTTGCATGCACTTAAGCTTAAAAGTGATTTCAATCTTTATGCATGCTTAACTTAGATTTTACTTTCTACTATCAACAATAAAATCTTACAAAGTTTAATTTCACTTTCAAGTTTCTTTGCAAAGTTTCATTTCAGTTTCAAGCAATTTTCAAAATTTATTTCATTTTTTGCAATGTTAAAATAAACCTTCCCCGCAATTACTGATGTATGCTCTGAACCCTTGCGAGCCTAACTCAATCTTCGGATTCATCAGAACCGGATTTTTTTGTGCCAAGTAGTTTAATTAGGCAAATATCAATAGTTGCTACTTCAATGCGCGGGAAAATGACTAAGGGGAGTGTGTAAAGTCAGACGGAAACTTTGAGATCTAGGTTCTCCCCGTGTTGAACATCTGACACCCTTAGTGAACTTATTGGTGAGGCCCTGGGGCTTCGGTAAGTTCTCTATAAGTTTCCAAACAAAGAGGTAGCCTCTAAAGAGGCCACACGATCTCTCATTAATCTACCTTTAATTTACCTTAATAAAACATGCGATCAACAACTACCCATGATACTTTTAAGGCATTGGTACTATGGATCTATATTTATGTATGTGAGCAATTTATTTCATTCATGTGTGATTATCTAATGAATTTATCAATCTTGCAGAACTTGTATCCTACTTGGTTTATGCATGCAATCTTATGGACAAATGATTTATATGAGGATCTCGTCTGATGAATGATAATTGTTGAAAGTGTATGTTTATTTTGCAATAAACTCCTAGAAGTAGTTCTTTTTCTTAATTTAGTTTAAAGAGCCTCAGTATTTTTGTTAGGGACTACACCCCTTGGCTTCACTAGGAGTTGGCCTAGATGGAGGATTTGAGGATCATGTGACAACACCTTGACTCGAGACTTGCCCCTAAGGACACACTAAGTGGATTGAATATTTCTTCCACGATAGGCCAAGTGTGTATAAGGCGGCAACAAAACCATTCACCAACTAGCTGTAAACCAAGGAAGTTCCTCCCAACCATAGACATTGTCATCCATTCCCTCTCAACAACAATGTCACCCCCGATCCAGGGCTATGAATTCATATGGACGGGTCCTAGGCCAAATCTAAAACACACAACAGTTGGCTAATAGGCTCTCTAGTTTTTCCAACCACACAACAATCCTAATTTCCATCTCTCTTCCCCTTCAACCTGCACAACCCAAATAAATGAAACCCTTTCTCTACCATGCATTCCCTTAGGATGTTCCAATTTCTTTCCATGGCTCTAGTGCTAGTAGTAAGGGATTCTCAATGCTGGAAAATTCCAAGAATTCTCAATTGTGCACAGTTCTTTAAGAACTACTACCAATCTCATGCACAGAGGCATCCATTCCCTCCTAGAATTATCATTAAATTCTTACAACCATCTAACAATGGCTCTCCTCCTCTAGTTATCGGTCTCCATGCCCATATCCAAAGCACATGAATCAACAAGAATGACGAAAGTGCGTACAACCAAAAATGAAGGAACCAACAAATGAATGAACCACCAGAAGAAAAAAAAGAATGAGCCAAAGAGTGAACAACGAACAACCTCAAACATCCCAGATGAAGGATTTTAATAGCAAGGACGTGGTCTCCCCAAGAGACTCACATGCCCCAAGAGACAATGTGGTCTCCCCCAAGAGACTCATGCACCCCCTCACCCAAACATGGGTAAATAAACGTTAAAAATAAAGGAGAAGTCCCTCATTCCCCTCTCTTGTGGAATCATAGCTCCCTATCTCGTGGAATCATAGCCCCCTATCTCTTGTCCTTGTACATCTCGCAACCAACATTGTATTTTTATTAATATATATAAAGTATTACATTTCCTAGGAACTCCAACCCCTTTTCAACTTTATCGGCTTACTAACCTAAGTCATAATTACATAATATACTATCAAAACCGGGTTGTTACACCCCATAGTATTGTGTCTCTTATCACAAGATGCTTCCCTACACCTCATGAAGATAATGGAATTGCATCCTCTTGTGGATTTCACAACCCGTCTTCTTCATGTCTCATCTTCCATTAGCTATTGTTAATGAGGATAACTATTGTTTGGATTAGGGTAAAAAGTATTAAAATCTCAAAAACAATTTTCCATGTTAATCATTTTAATGAAAACATTTTTTTTTTACTTAACTATTTTACAAACTAATTATTATTAATTGGAACAACTTTGTTTTTTGAAATAACTAATTATTAATAACTCAAGTAATTATTAATAAATCAAATTCCAAGTTTTTTTTGGTTGAAAGTGAGTAATTATTAATAACTCAAGTAATTATTAATAACTCAATTTCCAAGTTTTGTTTAGATGAAAGTGATTCATTAGATGAACCAAGATATTAATCTATTTCCAAGTTTTGTTTAGATAAAAGTGATTCATTAGAAGAACCAAGGTATTGATCTAGTGGGTACCAAGGTATTGAGTATTGATATAGTGGGTACCTTCTGAAAGACTTGGGTGGAGGTGTGATCTTTTTAGTTAGAAATTCTTTTAAATGTTTTATTTTTACTCTAACACTTATTTTTTTGGGGTTAAAGTTGATTACTTATTTCTCATCAAACCCTTTTAATCTATTATTAAAATATATTTGTATTTACATTATCATAATTGAAATTTGAATAAATCTATTAAAAACTAAATCAACAATAAAATTTAAATAAGCTTATGAATAAATATATAAATTATATAAATTATATAAATCAACAATAAAATTTGACTAAGCTTATAAATAAATATATAAATTATATAAAAAAAAATAATGTTATTTTTTAATGAAAAAGATGCATAAATTGACATATCTTCAATAGTACTATATATATTCCAAAATATACTTGCGTTAAATACATCATTGCTGAGAGCTAGTAAAAAAGACGCATAAATTTGCATCGATGTAAAAGTCAATCCTTACTCAAAATGCCTTCGAAATGGAGATACGGAACAATTAAAGGAGGTAAAACGACAGAGACCTTTGTAAAATGTTGAATCTGTACTCACGTCCTCGCCTTCACATCTCTCGGAACGGAGCCCAACCTCCCCTAGGTCGGTAACTACTAGTAGGCGGCGCGCTGATTAAACTTGAAGGTTCTGTGAATGGAACGGCTGATCGGCGACGTTGGTCGCGAACGAAGAGCTCGTACCGTATCTTCAACGGTCAAAATGGAATTATATTTCATTTTCTTTTTGAGGTACTGATTCTTCGCCGCTCTGAGTGGGTGGCCCATTGGTTGTCTAAGCATTAGCATCCCATTTCTGTAGCTATAAATTGCACCTCCTCTTCCAAAACAGATACACAGTTTTCTTATATCTTCGAGCCAATATGTCTCAATTGAAGGAAGGAGTAATTGCTGCTGCTCTAAATATCGTCAGGACATTCATGACAGTATTTATACTACCAATGTTAAGGTTAACGACGATCGTTTGGAGGCAGCTCTGCAATTTTATATACACATACTGGTGGAAGCCTCGGACTATCAGGAAGATTATGGAAAGGCAAGGCATCAGAGGCCCGCCTCCTCGTTTTATCACTGGAAATCTGGGTGACATGACTAAGTTAAGAGAGCTCAAGACTGCTAAAGACATGGACCCTGTCAGTCATGATATTGTGGACAGACTCTTGCCACACTATGTGAAATGGACTCATGATTATGGTATGTCGATTTTCTCAGTAGTGGGTCTGTAACAATTCAGAAATTTTCTCTCGCTTCTTTTATTGCAGAATGAATAAGATCGTCTCAGGTAATATCAGTTGAAAATAATTATACTTAGTTTGATGCAATAAATTAGTATAGTTCAATTACATTTTAATCTAAATACATATCATTTATCAAAGTTAGATTTTATAGTAAAATAGAATAAATAAGTTTAGATTTGAATTTTGGCCTGAGGATTCAAATGTTTGGAAGTACAAATTTGAAGAAAAGTACTGGAAAATTTCAGGATTTTTTTGATCTTTAATAAATCTCAATTTAAATTAGTTCTTTGTAAATATGTTACTTAATGGTTATGGTTATAGAAGTTACATATTTATTTGAATGGTTTAAGTATGTCAATGTAAATTTCTTTTTGTTTGTGTGTAAATTTTTTATGTTTTTGATGATGGTAGAGTGCTTACTCAAAATTTTAAAAGTTTCGATACTTTATATCCAGAAAATTTTTCTAACATATTTGAAATATTTGTATAATAGTATTATCATTTTATGTTCAAGTAGAATGTTCATTCAAAACTTTAAAAGTTTTGATACTTTATATACAGCTTACATCCAGAAAATTTCTCCAACATGATTGAAATATTTGTATAATAACATTATCATTTTATGTTTTTATGTTCTAGCAGAGTGTCCACTCAAAACCTTAAAAGTTTGGATGCTTCATACACAGTTTACATTCAGAAAAAATTTCCAACATGTTTGAAAAATTTGTATAATAATATTATCATTTTATGTTTTTATGTTCGAGTAGAGTGTCCACTCAAAATCTTAAAAATTTAGATGCTTCATACACAGATTACATCCAGAAAAATTCTCCAACATATTTGAAATATTTGTATAATAGCATTATCAGGACAAGGTATAGATTCACTTTACCATAGATGGAATAAAAAATTGGTGACTGTTTAAAATCTAATAGCAACTTGCATCCTTTTGTGTAATCATTCAAATACAGATGAGATTATTATGATTATAATAGATTTTGTTGATGTGGCTATGGAATTTGTGCTGTCCAGCCAGCCTTCTAGAGTGTAGGAGTGTATCTCCATCGGTGAGAATGTTCCATTTGAATTTTAAAAAAAAAAACCATTGGAATTGGCACTTTAAGAATTTGATACCTATCAGAGCATAAGAAATTATGTGTTTATTTTGCTAATGTAATATTCATTTTTTTTAACAGGCCAGCGCTTCATATTCTGGTGGGGCATTGAACCCCGGCTGACGATTACAGAGCCAGAGCTAATCAAAGAACTTCTCTCTGCAAAGCACGGTCTCTCGTATGGAAAATCCCAATTGCAGCAAAAAGGTGTGAAGAATTTTATTGGAAAAGGCTTGTTGATGGCTAATGGACAAGACTGGGCAAACCAGCGGCGTGTCATAGCTCCTGCCTTTCACCAGGAGAACCTCAAGGTACTCAACATTGCAATTACCACGCAAGAATATTAATAAGCTAAAATCGACATGGCCAAGCATGAATATTAATGAGAAAAATTCGACACTGGGAAAAGATCGATGGAGGAAAAAAAGGTAGAATTTGGCCAAGATCTGAAAAGGCAAAAACCAAAATCCAAACAATAAAGATTTTTGCATCACTTGGCCTAGATCTATTTAATTGGGATTTATCAGATTTCAATAGGGTATCTGATTTGATGAAAATAATGTGTGCAGGGACAAGTATTATACATGATCGAAAGTACAAAATGTATGATAAATGAGTGGAAGACAAGTGTGGAGGAGGGGGCCGGAACTGCGGAGATTGAGGTGGGCGACCATTTCGCCCGTTTGGCGGCTGATATTATAGCGAAGACGGAATTTGGGAGCAGCTACGAAGGAGGAAAACGAGTTTTTGAGAAGCTGGGTCAATTACAGAAGCTGGCATCCCGTGCTGGTCGTTATTCTCGATTGCCAGGCAGCAGGTAAATCTGAAATTGCCTGCCTACCCAATTCGAGTATATCAATGAATAAATGTAGTATTAAATGAATTTGAGTATTAAATGAATTCGAGTATATCAACAAAACGATTTCCATAACATATTAGCATCCAATAACAGGACTGTGGTGAAGAGGAATTTGGAATTTGATATCTTCGTTTATAAAATATGAAACCTGAATATGTATATGTGCTTGTTCTGTTCTGTTTATGGAAAAGGGAATATGAATATATCTTTCACAAAGATTGTTTGTGTGGCAGATTTGGGGTGAATCGACAGGTGATGGAACTGAAGAAGGAGGTTGAGGAATCTCTACAACGATTGGTGGAGGCCCGGCGAGGCTCAGCGAGCATGGGGAGGAGTTGTTCATACGGCCATGACCTGTTGGGATTGCTGCTCGCAGAGAGCGAGAAGGGATCCACGCAGTTCACACCACAGGAGCTGATAGATCAATGCAAGACCTTTTTCTTTGCAGGACAGGACACCACCTGCACTCTACTTACATGGACAACCATGTTGCTGGCACTCCATCCAAATTGGCAGCAGCGAGCTCGCGAAGAAGTCCTAGCAGTGTGCAATGGCGGTCTTCCTGATTCTAATTCTCTACCAAATTTAAAAATTGTAAGTTTTATGTTTTTTTAATGAAATCATTTCCTAAACATCATAAAATTAAAATGAAATCTGTGTGCAAATTTATTTATTTATGATTTTTAAAGTTCGATTTATTTTATAATAAGATATGTATTAATATTATTATGATGCTTACTTTTCATTTTTTTATTTTAATTTGGTAAAAAAATTGCAAATTTAATATATAAAAAGAGACATGGATAAGTTAAACCATTATAAAATTTGAAAACAAAATAATAATATAAATACATTATATTGAATAAATATAAGTATAAATATATTTATAATTTTTTAAGTTCAAATATAAATATAATTTCAAATCCAAAAGAAGTAGGATATGTAGATCTATTAACAGTCAAATAGCTAATAGCTATTGTGTCTAAAAAATCTTGTATACTATAAATAAAAGGATCACATACACTAATTTGGTGTTTGGTTGGGACATGACTTTAAAATTAGATTATTATTGTATAAATATAAATATAAATATATCTATAATGTATAGAAAAATGGTATAAAATAGAAATTTACATTTAAAAATAATATTATGTAAAGAGAAATATTATTTTTACTGAGATCTAATCTAATTTAAATGATGAAGAATTTGGGCTCCTTAAATCTATTATAGGCTCGAAGCCATTACAACATACTCATTATGAGCTTTATTCATGTCATTATGAGAATTGAACCCTGGTGGGGAGGATAACATACATTCCTCATAACCATCCAAGCTACACCCAATTCACTGAACTGTCACAGAATTTATATCTCAATTATGTGTTAAAATTGATTTAAACTAGTATTATATATTTTACACATTTACTTATCTTACTTGTAAATATATTTTTATGATGTTATTTAAAGGTTTTATGTTTTGTCATTTTTTTTTAGGAATTTGATGATATAAATTTGGGTTAAGTTTCAATTTTCTGTTATTTAAATTGCATTTTAGAATGTATAAATGAATTCATCCTGCTGAAAAACCCTTAACCACTAAGATTATACTTAGAAACTTAACCACTCTAAACTACAGATTCAACAATTTCTCACTGATTTCAAACAAATTACTCTTAATTTCTGAAAATAAATTTCATATTTAACCTAATTGTAATTGTATTTATAAAAGTAAATTTCACATTTAGCCAAACTATAATTGTATTTCCAAAAGTAGATTTGGCGTTTTTTTAAGATGTAAGAGAACAAGTAACTGGCAGAGATTACCTGGACGAAACCAAACCCTAATTGTATTTCTATAAACTAACATGAATCTATAACTTTCTTTAATGCAGATGGAAATGATATTGAAAGAATCGTTGCGACTGTACACTCCTGCAAGTTTATTCGCCAAAGAAGCATTCACAGACATGAAACTGGGCGATCTCTTCATACCGAAGGGATTGTCAGTATGGATTCCTGTGCTGGCCATTCATCACGATAAGAACATATGGGGTGAAGATGCGAACGAGTTCAACCCAGAGCGTTTTTCTCAGGGGACTGCAAAGGCCTGCAAAAATAATCCCATGGGCTTCATACCATTTTCCTTCGGCCCTCGCAACTGCGTGGGGCAGACTTTTGCCATCATGGAAGCCAAAATAGTGTTGGCTATGATCATCACCACTTTCACATTTCATTTATCTCCTTCTTATCGCCACGCCCCGATTTCTGTACTTACGCTCAAGCCCAGGCATGGCGTCCAAATCATACTCCACCCAGCCAACATTAATTCAACTCTAACCACAATAGTAAATCGCTGATTTATTGACAGCTACGTTTCGTTTTTTTCCATGGCTGAGGTTCCAGAACGGACTAGCGTCCTTCTTTTGATTAGACTGTTCGTCTGTAGATCAGAATTGATCCATAGCTTTCATGGACAACACAGGCCGGTGGAAAAAAGAGAAAAAAAAAAACAAAGGGCCGCATGCGTGAAAGATTTGCTAAATTCTTTCTGATCTCGGGTGGACGCTCCATTCAAATTACGGAGATACGAATAAAGTTTGAGAGATGTAGGACTGTCTCCTGTCTAATGTCCGTTTTGTCAGGACTTTCAGAGCTCCAAAACGTGCGCCTGCATGTCACTCCAATATTATTCGATTCCTTCTTAATGCACCATTACTTCTCTGTTTGTTCTATCACAGATTCGCCCAATTGGTGCAATGGGATGCACTTTATATTATTCCAAATTTTGCTCACCAAACATTAGTTCTGCTTATTTTATTCCGAATTTTATTCCGAGTTAGAGTGGGTCCTATGCTTGGCTGACTTCCAACATTACTGAACTTGCATGAATTTATTCATTGGCAGCACCTTTTCACTTTGCACCATGATAAGCAAGGTGCAATTTGCAGTTGCTTGGAAGTGCTGTTGTGACGTGTAAACATTAAAAATATATACAAGAAAGAAAGTTCTAACCCACTTTAAAAATGAACAGTAAGTGTATCATACTTATAAGGAAGTTTTAAAAAAAGAAAGATGGAGAGAATGAAAGTAGTTTCTAATTGGAGTAACTAAGTTTTAGAGAATAGAATGGAATTTTTTTAAGTGTAAATGATAAGATTCTGTATGAAGTAGGGTATTGAAATGAATATTATCATATTAATATAGGCATAATATTATGTTATGTTGGAGTGAAGAGGATGTTATTGTATTAATATATAGGTTTGTAATTCAAATTTATTTTATAATATTACATAAGAAATTATTATAAGTGAAAAATGATCCATATCTATCATAAGTGAAAAATGACTCATAAAGTTAGTTTATAAATGAGGGAGGATGTTATTATATCAATCTAGGAACTTGTACCACAAAATTATATTGGAATATCACATAGATAACAACCACATGTCAAATAAGAGAGGAGACTATTACATCAACCTAAAAATTTACACCACAAAACCATATTGTAACATCATATAGATAACAACCACATATCAAAGAAACCCAAACAACATAGCATTGAAATTTTCTATAATATTATTACCAAAAACTAAAAAATAATATCTTAATATCAACTCAATAAAACTTTACATCTCAAGACCATCTTATCACATTACATTTATAATTATCCCAACAATTTTAAAACTTACACCCAAAACCATTTTGCAACATTACACAAATAAAAGCTATAAACTAAATTTGTTTCAAAAAACTTGCAAATAAATACTATAAATTAAAAATTACCCATAAAACAATGAAAATTACAATGATTTTAATCACAATTTCCATATTAACCTAAGGGGCTATACCCTTGACACACATTTAAAAATTATAAATAAACATGCGAATAATATCATCTCTTAACACTTAGGTTAAGAAATGAAATAATACACTGCAATATCTATACTATCCTAAGCTTCTTAGTGCATACGAGAATAATGTTTAATGGTCCTATTAATGTATATATCTCTTCCTATTAACATGAAAAATAAAGTGGTAGGAAATATTTCATATAAAGTGGTAAGAAATAATTCCCAAATAGGGTTGAATTTGGAGGTATATGATAGTTTCTTAAGAAATTGAATACATTTTTTCATTTAACAAATAAAACACATTTTTACAAAAGGTTTAACAAATAAAAAAAAATTCTTTCAAAAGGTTTAACAAATAAAACATACTCTTATAAAAAGGTAAAAAATTGAAGATGAAAAAAAATAGTATTTAGTTATAAAAAACTTTTTAACTATTTAAAAAAATTATACACATTTTTATAAAAAAATTGAAGATGAATTTTTTTTAATATTTAGTTATTTTTTTTAATCATAATTAAATTTAAAAATATGTGTGAATTTCTTATAAAACTATATACATTCTTTAATAAAAAAAAACATTATTATAATAAATTAAAATCTAAAAGTATGTGTCACCTTCTTATAAAATTATATATATATTTTTAATTAAAAAACCATATTTAAAAAAAATTAAAATCTTAAAATGTGAAAATTTATATAAAAACAATTATATATATATATATATATATATATATATATATATATATATATATATATATATATATTTTTTTGAAGATGAGAGAATGAAATATTTTTTTTACTTAAAGTCTCTTATAAATATATACATCGATTATGTTAAGTTTTTTATATGTGAAAATATAATCACTAAAGAATATAGAAAATATTCTTCACTTGTTTCTTTAAGAGGGAAACCTCCTAATGAGCTATGCTCCAATTACAATACTCATCAACCATGCTCATTATGTTGTTTTGATCCAGATTATTTTGAGAATAACATGAAGACATAATTATAACAAATATATAACAAGGAGATATCCAAGGATATTGCAAGGAACAAAGTAATACGATAAACAATAAAACTCATATTCTATTAATGACTATCTGGAATACAAAAGACTGTAAAATGTAAAGCACACAAGCTAGCTAGAATGCTGGTAGCTTATCTATGAAGTGAGATGTGTTGGTTGTGCTCATTCACAAGAAGTTCATTACAATGAGGCTCCAAAATCCTTTTTAACATAAAGCGTAAATGAGAAAACCCTAAACATCCAAAACCCTAACCCCAGAAGATGAAACACCAAAGGGTTTGTGAGCCCTGATGGGGGTAGTTGACACGTCAACTTCCTGAGGGAACAACTTTTGCATAAGATCTATGTTTGGGGTGCTCGGCTCTCGGTACCCCGTCAAAAAGGTCTAGCCGAGGAGTACAGATTTTGAATAGCCCAATACATCCCAACAAGGAATTGTTGGGCACTGCCAAGTAAAAAAATCGTCATTTAGGGTCTCAAAACGACCCCGAAAGTTTGGGACCCAAAAAACTACCAAGACGGAAACTATAATTTGAGCCAGTGGAATAGGTGGGAAGCCACCGATGTCCACCTAGATCAGTCCTCTCCCTCTTAGGAAGAAATGGTCTCCATTGTGTCAAGTTCCTCCATCAAATGGGGAAACTTTTGTTCAATCTAACTCATGGTGAGCCACTTTCCCTGATGAAGAAACTTCCCTACTTTGACGACCTGATTGTAACATCGACCAGCTTAATTGAGGAACACTACTTGAGGAAAAAAACATAAATTCAAAATTAATTTTGTTAATTAATTCATGTAGCTTACCAACTATGAATTTAACACATATTTAACCAGATTTTAATACCCATGACTAAATCCATCTACAACATTCTAAAAGAATATAATGAATCCATAAAATTATCTACAAGAGCGAATAAAAATCATTCTCATGCATAGGGTAAAAGCAAAGCTATAAAACTCATAAGAGAAGCTCAAAAAATAAGAAAATAATTGTCTTTTAAAACTTTTGTGCAGCCAATTTCTTGGGAAGGACATTCCACCCAACCATAGATCTGTTGTTCCAAATCTCAACATCAAGTCACCCCCAAGTTGGGGCTAGTAATCCACAAGAGAAGGGTTCCTCTCACAGTCCACTCAGATCTCTAAATTCACAATCCACTGGTATTCTCCTACAACTATGTTGAATTTCCTCCAACTCTCTTTCTCTTCACATGCTCAGCCCAAGGAATGTACCCCTTCATTTCTCTCAATCCCTCGAGCGCCCCATTAATTTATCTGGGTCTCTCTGGCACAAATAACCAGGAATCTCTCTACTGGGAATTCAAAGGAAACTCATTGTCAAGAAAACTACTAGGAAACACAATAGAAACATTTGATGTTACAATGCAAATCGCCTAGGATTTCACTCTTCAGGGATAACAACCTGTTTCTTCAATATTCATCTCAAGAATGCTCCAAAAGCATTGTATCATGCTCCAAAATTTGCCCAGCCTTCTTGTTCTAGATCCAATCCTATTTTTCCTTGCTCTCCCTTTGTTGTTCATGCAAAAGATGAATGTGAAAAATTGTCTATTCTCCCCAATATGAATTTATTCTATTTTCCCAAGATAATTGACTTCTCACTCTTCCCAATGTTGATTGTACTACAACCCCGTGCTTCCAATAACTGAGGATGTCATTTCTACACCCACCCCTAACATGTATTTAATGATTGAGTTCTCATACACTCAAACTAAAAACAAAAGTTATACCCAATGATAATAAAATTCAGAAATCTTTGTTTGGATTAATACCCATAATTAATTTCCTCCTTGAACCACTCTTTGACACTCATGGACATTCCCATATCTCATGGATAAATCATCCCCCATCTCTGTACATATTCCCAGTTGCTGGTATCACATTATATTTATTAAAATTAAAAATATAATTTGCATATTACATCGCTTGGCCATAGCCATATTCATATCTACATTATGCATAAATTAAAATGAGGATTATAGTGGGGATGTTACATTCCCCATCCCCTACAATTGTGTGTTGTCCTTGGTGCACACTATCCCAATATACATATACAAATTTACATCACAATACTTTAAGAAAAAAAAGTATGCAATTTAACAACTCCAATAGTTGTTCCAACCAAAATATTGTATTCCTCTCAACTTGCTGACCCAAGGAATGTATCATTCATTTATTAGGGCTAACCCAAGGAATGTGTCATTCTTTTATCAGCCCCCCCAACACAGGTTGGATAGGACTCTAAGATTTGGTTCTCGAATGCTAGCTGCCTAAAATGGAGTCTTGCATTGTTCTTTATCTTTCATTTTCCTCAAAATTGACAAAACAATGTGGGTATTCCTCCCACATAGTTTCTTCATGCTCCCAAGTTGCATCTTCAGGACCATATCAAGTTCATTTAACCTTTACCAACCCCATGGATTTGTGTCTGATCACTTTGACTTTCCAATCCAGTATGCATATTGGTTCCACCAGGAAATCCCCTTCATTTTCCACTTGGATCACAATCCAATAAATTATGTGGTTAGGGTTAGGCACATATTTCTTTAATAATGACACATGAAAAACATTATTCACTTTCATGGATGTAGGCAATGCTAACATGTATGCAACTAGCCCTATCTTTTCTAGTATTTCGAAAGGCCCACAATATCTTATTGCAACCTTTGGGAAACAACACAATCTTATCAAACTTCTCTTCTCACTTTGAGAAAACCATGTTCACCCACTTTAAAATATCTAAAAACTCTATTCTTATATGCATAAATTTTCTTTCTGTCTTGGGAAGATTATAAATTTTGTCTCATCTTTACAATCTTCTCTTCCATTTTCTTTAACAATTCTATCTCAATGATAGCTCTGTCTACTGGGATATCCCAACTCACCAGTGTGTTACATTTTCTGCGAGACAAAGCTTCAAATGGGCTCATTTTTATTGAGGCTTGATACCCATTATTGCAAGCAAATTACACTAAGCGGATATAAGGGGGCAACCTCCTAATAATATATGCTCCAAATACAATACTCATCAACCATGCCCATTACATTTCTTTGATATGAATTATTTTGTTGTAACATCCCTAGTTCTAATCCTCGTAAATTATAATGTAACTGTATAAATGTGAATTAGGCTAGTGAGTTGATGCATTGGGGTGAATAGAACATATTGATTTAATGTGGTCAGGGGCCAATTTCCATATTATGAACATTGAAATAATTAATAAAAGTAGTAATCGATGGCTGCAATATGAAAGAGATGAAGAACTGTGGGGGGGGGGGGATA
>ML777532.1:1467268-1483944 GCA_009831015.1 Picea engelmannii | reverse complement strand
ATCATCCTTGATATGGATTCTTCCTCACTTGATGGATCCAAAAATTCATCTAGAGCCTTGAAATTATTCTTCTTTATCCAATTTTCTTAAAATTTATATGGATTCATTAACATATTCTTTTTGTCTTGTCAAATATGAGTACACATTGTTTTCTTTCCTTCCAGGTTTTATTTGAGGGGTTTTAACAAAAGTGCATCCTTCCCTTTTCTTGCTCCCAATATAGGTAAAACAAAACCTTCTTAATATCCACCTTATCCTCCATGTCGACCACCTTGACCTCTTCTTATTTCACCATAGCCACCTCTTCTTATATAGTCACCAAGCCCTCTTCACCCTGTGCAACCTAATTCTTGTCTATTGTTTGTATGTGATATATTGTCTAAAATATTGGCTTGTTTCTTTCATTTTCCTAACATTAAAATTTATTGTGTGTATTATCTTGACAAATATAGCACATTGTTTTCTTGGTATTCCTTAGATTTTGGGGACCATCTCAAGAGAGACCATCAATGGCTATAGGGATAGAGACCATCTTATTTAGAGAACACTAAAAACTACACAATTTGTACAACTCAAGAAAAAGTTAATATGGAAGAAAATACAAAATTCTATAACTTTACCATAACTTAAATATTTGTTTGTTACATGTTCTATACAAATGAATTATTCGCATGAGGTGATTATTATAGTCCTTTCTTTGCAAGGACTAAAAATAGGAGAGGATGTATTTGAATCATGTTTTCTTAAAAAGAGGAGAGGATGGATTTTTGAATCATGTTTTCTTTTGGTCCAATGAAGGGGGGCATGAATAGGAACCTAGATCATGTAAATGAATGGTGTATCTTACTTTGAAATCATTATGTGACATTCCTCTTATGAAACAAGGATTTGTATAATTTTTTATTTATTACATTGTTATTTTCAGTGTTTTACGGACAACATATATTCACAACATGTGGGTTCATAATTAAAAAAACCCCTTTATGAATGAATTATGTGATAAGTTCTTGGTCAACAAGGTGAAGCCCCCATGATCCTTATGAGTATTGAAGATGTGTATGGTGGTCTCTATAATCATAATAGTTTACTATGTTAGAAATGATGACATTTGATTCAATCTTGTATAGGTGTACTAAGTGAACTATGACATTTTCATGGTATTTTTAAAATTTTGGTAATTTTGCAGTACTTCACACATAGTAATCTATCAAGAAATTATTTATTTTCTTAAAACCTCTTGCTACTTCCCATAGCTAGTTTTCATCAAAGTTGAATTTCTTGATTTTCATTTTCCTCTTGCATTGTTTAAAGATTCGAGTCAAAACACCATCAGTTTCACGACCACTACTTTGAGTAACAACAACCTAAAATCAAGCGTTAATTAAAATTTATCTAGCAACTTTTCTAGGGCTCTTCAAACCCATCTTAGCTTAGGTGTAGATATTTGGAATAGGATTGTGAGAATAACTTTCCAAAGCTTCTAAACAAGCATAAATACTTGAGTTAGGGAGTGAAATCCAGTTTCTATATCACTGACTTTGGGAAGCCCTTCTAACACAAGGGTCAATCATGAGGTCACATTAGGGCCCTCAGAGTAATCAACCTCGCTTTGTTGGTCTTGGTGTCGACTGTTGATTGTCCCCCCTCTACTTTGGTATAGTAGGTGGCACCATAGAGGACATAATATTTTAGACTTCCTACATAAGGTGACATCACAGGGAAGGTGGTGTTGTACCTGGGATTGACATTGGCTAGACTCACTCGGACTCCTTGAAGGGATTCCCACTGCTCGGTGAGGTAACTTGCACCAGAGCATTAGTTCATTAAGCAGGTTGTCAATGTAACTTTCCCACCCACTGAAACTCATCCCCTTCGCACATCGATTCTGCAATGTTGGATTCCATCACCAACTAGCGCTTCTATGTGAGAAGGTTTGTTTGCATGCTTGACTCCTAGATTAATTAGCGTGTATTGTTTTTTCTCCTTAGTTGGACTTAGGATTGAGTTTGTGTATAATGGTATCAATTTTGGGTTAATTCTTCACTTGATCAATACAAAATATGGATACAATTAAAATAAAAGGTAATAAAGAGGTAACAAATAGCTCATACCTAAATTATGTCTTATAATTCTCCAACATTGTTCTTTACACTTAGTGCAACAAACACCAAATGGAATGGTTTACACAAGGTCAATGGAGAATGTTATTGGAAAATTCAAAATATCATCATAAACCCACATCTCACATATTTTTACATGCACCATAGATTCACAATATTTCATGAAGAGGTTCGGGAGAAATGCCTCAATGCAAAATTGTCCACATCATAATTGTCCATGTCCTTGATGGAAATATATAAAATTCCCTTGAAGATATTTTAGTCCTTGTCCTTCTTAAAAAGGATGATCCCATTCTAGAATTAGTGGTCAAAGACTACTTTTATCCCCCCTCTATCTGGTAAATGCTACTTCTTATACTATCCTTCCCCTGCAATAGGGAGTGTTGTGTCCCTTTTCTCAAAAATAAGTGAGGTTCCTCTTCTTTCTCCAAAAATTCTCCCTTTTCTCGAAAATAAGTGAGGTTCCTCTTGTCTTGAACAAAACTAATATTCATATAGTTCTACTCTTGGCTTGCATTAGACATATTTCCAACTAAATCACCCAAGATTTGCAATACACCAACTGATGGTTAAATTTCTTACTCCATAGCATTGACCCTCATCTTCAATGGACATTTCTTATAATAATTCTAATTTTCACAAATCCAACAAACAACAACCTTACTACTATTTTTTTCTTAGATCCATATGATAAATTTATCATGTCCTTAGTGTTATCACATTAATATGTCCTTAATATGTCCACAATAAAGAGGGATATCACATTAAATTAGGTGGTTGAACACTAATATTGGTAATTGCACCCTAGTCTAATTGTGCATCCAAAACTAAAGATATAAAAAWTTTATTTAGAACTTTGAATATAGAAAAAAAAGTTCATAAATTAGAACTAGGATGATGATGGACTACTAACTAACAACACATGCACATGCAAATGAAGGTACAACCAAATAGGTACCTATCAGATATTTCTTCGTCAAGTGAGGAAATCTTAGGACAAATAGAGGGAAATGCCACTGCATCTAGTAGATATGATAAGAAAACAAGGACCAGAGGTGAAAAAGTCATAATAAAATTTTGTAGATGCATGAAATTTTTTCTTGCCAAAGGAGGATCATGCTCTTATGATGATGAGAGCATAGGAGACATAGAGGTTCCACTCAAGTATAATCATCTGGTGAAACAATGGGTACCTAAGGAACTACCTCCTATAGATATTGACTTCGTTGTCAAAAATAAGACATATCACATTGCACCATCCTCCCTGCATGGCTTGGGGCTATTTTCCATGGATGGAATAATTGTAAAATACAATACAGTAACTGAATTGATGGACTGTGTCAGACCGTGTTACAATTATAACGATTGGATGCAGCTGATCCGATACATGTGAAGTATGCAGAGATATGCACTCGCCACAAATTATAAACAACTAATAAACAAGGATAAAAATAAGGGAGCAACTATCTATATTGATGGAAGGCCTAAAGCTTCCGCCAATATCATAGGATTTATAAATAGCACACGACCCGAGACAACAACAAACAACCGAATTGCATATATGAGGGATGTGAAGAGAATCGGGTAGTCCTGTGCGCAATAAAAAAGATATCTCCCGGGGAAGAGTTATTAGTGGATTACCATTTGAATCGAATAGAAACATTGACTAATAGTGTGCAGGTTCTTATGCAACACCTCTTTAAGAAACCTCTACTTATTGCATTATATTTTATTATTATCTTTAACATTCTTGTAAATATTATCTTTAACATTGTTTTTTTGTTATCATTAACAATTTTTAAAATTTTTGGGGGTTCTAATTATATTATAATGTGGCAAGATGATCATGGAAAAGGGCCAGCCGCAAAACTTGTAAATGATTATCAATTTCCACTTTCATTTTATGTTATTTTTATTATTTGCTTATATAATTTTATTGAAATAAAATTGTTTTTGTTGAAATTATATGTATTCAGTAGGCCATCTTGATCATGATTCTGCCGATGAGGAGGGGTTTTTTTCATTCGTTGATCCGATGGTCTTAATAAAAAAAATATCATTAAAGCGAACAAGGAACTTGCTAGCTTCTTAGATCGTCCAAATCAAACTCCTGAAGTCAAAACAAAGATCAAGCTCCTTATGTCACAGCTTAACACATATAAGATAATAACCATAATTTAAAGTGTTTTTTTTTTTTTAATTTAATCATATGTTCAATTGAGATACTTTGTTCTTTAACTTTTACATTATCTCACGAAAAAACATTTTCTTTTTTATAAAGACATTTTTGGAGCTTGTTTAGCCTATTGTTGGTAGTAGTGGCACTATAGAGATGCTACAGAGTCCTGATGCGGGTGGTCATACAACTGCTAGAGTACTATTTAATTCTCCATCTTCCACACCTAATTTATATAGGAGCCATGACACACACCGCCAGACATCCACACCTCGATTAGAGTCTAGAGATAGTGGCAGAGATGAGGCTTATGGTGATGTGGTTGACATGGTTTTATTTCCGGGAGCTAGATGTGTGACAAGCATGGGGACCATTCCGATCACATTATTGGTCGATGATAATGGACTTTCATTAAAACAATCAACACTCCCAGGTAGTTTTAATTCATATTTTAATTGTTTAATGTTGTCCTTCTCATACATAAATCATATATATTATTAACTTTAAATTAATGATCATATCTTTTTGTGTGTAGGAAATGACCTTTTTTATAGGCACCTAGAGAGGAAGGCCTTGATGATTTTTGGGGAAACCTTATGCATGAGGTGGAATTCCCAGAATTCCAACCTCAAAAAGGAACTTATGGATTATCTTGAAGGCCTCTTTGGAGTAGACACATTCAATAAAAAAATGGTCACCTATGCAGTAGGTGAATATTTAAAATATACGTAGGACGTTTATAGATGAAGCTTGGAAGGAAATCCTAGGTATGAGCATCCTCCCTCAATTCCAGAGAGGGAGTGGAAGGCGATCATTGATGATGCAAAAGAGAATATTTTGAAAAAATCAGGAGAACAAATAACTGGTACACCAAGGTAAATTGCAATATTTTGATTTCAATACCAGCTTTATTTTTCTTTAGATCTAAATAAAAGTGTGGCTATATATAACATACTTGAAAATTTTGATGATAGGTTGCCTGACACTTCGAAGGAAACCAAAGAAAGGATTGCCAAACATAGCCAACACAAGCTAGGCTAGGGTGGCTACTCGAGGTTATAGTCACAAATCATAAGTACCCAAACATATTAAGAATATTATTTGTATCACCTTACAACTTTCAGGTAATTGTAGCCAAAAACATTAAAAAACCATACCCTTATGCAATGCAGGGCGATGACTTCAAAACTAAAACCATGGAGGAAGACCTCCAACTTTGTTATAAGTATGGTTATAAATCCATGGTTGATCATAGGAAAATCATGGGGTAGACCCCAAGATCCAATTTGTGGGATAAGGTAAATAAAAATCAACCGACATTAACCTTTCATTACTTATAAAATACGTAAATGTTTGATATGGTTCATAATTTAATGTCTTACTTTTTTTTAATCAGGGGAGCATCACTATCAACAAAACCATTAGTACTGGACAATAAAGCGTTGATAGTGCAACATAGCCAGACGATCATGGTGCTCCCTAGTAGCCCCATCCTAGTGAGGTGCATCCCCAAGATGTTCCTGTGACTGAGGCCCACGATGGTAAAATGTCTATATATTAATCATATACTTAATAATTATGTACTTATAAATTTTGACATTTCAATGGAAGAGAATGTCATAGTTGATCCTCCTCGACCTGAAGATCAGGTGAATAGGATGACATCCATTCCAACGGTGCCGACTAGAGGACCGAGTAAATAATTACATTGCAGAGTTTTTTTTTCATATTAATGAACTACTTCAATGATATTTAAAAATTGGCCATATAAATTTAATATTTTTTATTTTTGTAGGTGATGGCCCCTCACAACAACGTCCACACCATGGGTACGAGACCAGATGTACTCGACATGAAAGGATTGAAACAACATCAACTGTTGAAGATCACCTAGTAAACGAAGACATGGAGATGGATGGATTACTTAAGACTTGGAAAACACAAAAGAAGACTAAAATAAATTCATGATGTCATGTAATAATTTTATAATACAGTTAGATGTACATTATATAGTTTAACATGTAATGATGCATATAATGCATTGACATTATGTGTACTTTTTGATTTGATAATATACACAAGGCTATTTCTATGGCTTGTATATATCTGTGAATGTAATTTTGTTATACACTTAATGATAGTT
Source organism: Picea engelmannii (assembly GCA_009831015.1). Taxonomy (NCBI): domain Eukaryota; kingdom Viridiplantae; phylum Streptophyta; class Pinopsida; order Pinales; family Pinaceae; genus Picea; species Picea engelmannii. Next base: position 1,477,505 of record ML777532.1, on the reverse strand, counting down.
TCAGCTTCTCTTATAAGACTTGGTATATATTGATTCAATACTCTTTGATTCAAGACGTGAGGATGCAAGAAATACCTGGTGCCTTGTGCTTGGGATATGGAGCCTAGGCAACAAATAGAAATTGAATATGAAATATGCAACTTCCAAAATCTTGTGACATGATATATGCAACTTTGAAAGTCTTGTGACATGTGACATGTGGCAAGCATCTTTTCCAAGCAATGTGCAAACTTTAAACTTGGTGCAACATGCAAAAGGAAATTTTTGGGAAGATGCAATAATAAGTTTTAATGATTAAACATGAGGGGTTGGAAAAGGCCATGTCAAAGATTTTATAATATTTTTTCTGAGCATTACTCTTATTTTCATTGTGTCTCACATGACAAAGAAACAAAAACACATTTCCATTGCCAATCTATATGTGGAGAGTTATTCATGGTTTCAAAACTTTATTCATATTTTCCTACTTCAATCTTCAAATGGTCATGTTAATCCATATAGAGGTCCATGATATAAACACTCATTGTTATAATGTTGACATAAATTCCAATCTTCACTTTGTCGATTAGAGGGCACAATTTTGGCAACAATTTAATGGTTTTAGTTCCATGAAATTTATTTTGTTTCTTCAACAACATTAAGGATTAAACATGAGGGGTTGGAAATGGTGATGTCAAACATTTACTCTTTCACACATGTGCATCATCTCATTCTTCATGTCTACAATATGTGGAGGGTTATTCAAGGTTTTGAGACTTTCGTCATATTTTCCTACTTTAATCTTCTCATGGTCATGTTAATCCATATAGAGGTTCATGATATAAACACTTATTGTTCTAATGTTGACATAAATTCAAATCTTCACTTTGTCGATTAGAGGGCACAATAATAGAAACAATGAAGGAGTTTTGACCATATGTCAACTAATTTGTCCCTTTAAAAAAACTTCATTGATGTGCAAGGGAGCATTGTGTCTATGAGAAAAGACCCAGTTTATCCCCCACATATATTCAATAAGGTGTGTGGGATAAACACACCCTCAAAACTAAAAAAACAATCACTCCAAGTGAAGTTGTTGCATAACTACAAACCATCTGCATAGTTGGAGTTCCCTTCACAATGTTTTGTCCTCAATGGTATTACAAGAAAATTCAATGGGCTGACCCAATTTTGTGTTTACATTGTTCCTATTGACATTTGGATGGAGAAATTTTGTGGAGAGGTGAGTCAATCTTGGTATAGTTTGGGCTTTCTACTTCATAGATGTTACCTTACCTAGGTTCCAGACTTGAGAGTGATTTAGATTATTCTTGATACCCACTTGATGCTTGGAAAATCCGTGTTTTGGATGATAACCAAACACAAGGGAAGGTTTCCATATGTTGGTAATCTCCTTGAATGGTTGATTTGGATATTGGATTTCACCTAGTAGCCACATCCCTTAGCTATCTTATAGGGTAGGCATGAATATGATATTTGAGCAGTAGTTAGAATGATTTTTTTCCTTCCATTCATGTTTTCCTTTCTTTTGTACGTTTACTTTCATGCATTGCCTAATTTTATTGATGCATTTGATTTTCATTAGAATAATTTCTTACAAGTGTTTTCCTTCTTTACTTTCATGTTTATATTTGGTGAAGTTTTTTCATTTGTGCCAAGTATTTTTTATTTCTAACTAGGGTGGTAGATTTACCTCAAATGTTATTTCATTTTCCAAGTTATATGGTGTGTAGGTCACAAGTCTACAGAGATTATGGAGTTCTCATGCATTCTCACAGAGAATGCATGGTAACTCAATGTTAAGTTATCTTTAGAAGGATATTACATGTAAAATTCCTAGCTAAATAAAGGTGGATGAATAAATAAATGATTGATAAGACTTGTGCATGTCTAAGACGTTGAGGGTCATCACATGAACTCATTCCCCATTCCCTTTCATCATTATTAATTATTTTTTTCTATCTTTCACCTAGGTGCTTAGGAAATATGTGTTGTCTTAGGACTTGATGCATGTATAAGGATCGATATTTTTCCCCTTGGTAAGGTTTAGGAAAATATTAAAACCAACCCCCTTTTTTTTATTTTGTGCTAAGAGATGTCACCAGGTGCTACCAATTAATGGCTTGCTAAGAGGTTATCCCCATCACTTCAAGTTGGTATTGTGCATTGAGATACATGTATTATGCCTCAAGATCCATGAGATTGCATTGGGATTGATGATGCTACATTGGGATCCATGTACTCATATATGATCATATCTACATACATTGGGATCCATACGATTTTCCTTGGGATTCATGTCACCACATTGGGATCCATGACAATGCATCGATCCATGAGATGGATTCCATGTCACCACACATGCCACATGGACCACTCAAATTCATTCTCCATTATCAATTGGACGTTTCATTCACACTTATGCATTACTTATCTCTCCTCGGAACACACATGGTAGTTATTAATGCATTGGAGGAGTTGGTTACAAATTATGGAGGTGGTTATAGTTTGTTATTTGGACCTTGTGATGATGTGGCATGCTTTATTTTTATCTACTTGAAATGCACCCACCTAGAGGAGGCCACACATGTCATTTATCTTGAATTTTTTAGTTGGATGGCTCACACATGTGAGAGGTAATGTCATCTTCTTGAGTTTGTTATTCTAGACTTGAACCTTTCCATCATTTGAGGGAGTTGGTTGGAGGATCTTTGGGAGTATTTGGAAAATGTTGAATCAATCATTCACCCTTTCATGGGGAAATTTCACCTTTATTGAGGAGTGCACCTAATTTATTCTCTCCCTCTAGCCCAAACATGTGGCATTTATTATTATATTTGGACCATTATTTAGGGTCATTTGGCTCTTGGAGGATTTTGAGGGATTTGTTAGATGATTTTTTGTATTTTCCCATGGATTGGGTTAATGGTTTTGACCTCATAGTATTGAGATAGCACATTGTTTTGTATTGTATTTGAGGAGGCTCTTCACCTATAAAAGGAAGAGTCCTCCCTCGTTTAAAACCATTTGATATTAATGAGAAACTTGGATTAATATTTGTTTGAGAGTCTATTTCTTTTATTTGTTAATGTTTAGTCATTTTCAAGGTTTGTATAATCACTTTTAAAGGCCTTTTTGGAATAAAAAGGCTGCTAGAAGGCCAAAGAATTAAGGGTGAAATGCTCCACTTGGGAGGGTTCTCAAGGTAAGTTCTCTAACCTTACCCCTTTGATCATTGAAGTTATTGTTCATGCATTAAGGTAGGACGTCTGATGGCTCTATCCTTTTGCTTGGCCAACCTTTCAGTTCAACTTGATAGTACTAGGAAAGGTTTTCATAATGTGTTATCCTCCATCTAGATTGCATTGAGCCTCATTGACTTATATTAGTTCAAATCATGCTAACTAGTTCTCAAAGAAACATCTATATGTTGATCACAAGAGGGTTTGAAAATCATTTTTAATTTAAGTACAAATTGATCACTTTCATAAATGCTCTAATGCATACTTTGCTTGGAATGGTTGAAATCAATATAGCATAACTAGGGTTGAAAATAACTTTTATTGCAACATTTTGAAGGAGTGTTGTTCTTGGTTATTATAAACTATCATTGGATGTATTGGAAGGTCCAACAACCTCATTCAAAGTGAAATCATTTCATGTTCTTTATTGTTGTTCTGGGATTTTTCTAGTATTCCTTTTTCTACAAATATTTATTGTTGTGCGGGGCTATTTGTAACCCTCCTCTTTTTCCAATGTTTCGAGGATTTCATTATATTCATTTCCATAGGTGTCCAAACGAATTTGAAGAGAGATAAATTACCTAGTTTCAAGCCTTGACATTACCTCCTATGTGTTATCCAAAACTCTGTCCAGGACTATCATAAAACTGCAAAAGTATTCCACTTTCAACAATGATTAAAGTGTTGATGTCTTGCAATGTTTTTATGACACCTTGTTTTCCACATCACAAAGAAGCTAAAATATGTTAAGGAATTCCAAAGGACCTTGCAATTAGTCCAATCATTGCCTCATTTCACTATTGTATGAAGGTTTGTTAACCATATTTTGTTGTGGTGTTTGCATGTCTTTTGGCTTGGTTAGTTGACCACGATACATTCCTACCCTAACCACCCCAAACAATCTACCCAAACAATGCAACATTTATATTGTTTGCTAGTTGAGAGGGTCGATTCATGCTACAATCATGGTTCCAAAGAATTGATCTACATTGTATGATGAGAAACAAATTAATTTCTGAGTGTTGATGAATGAATGATAAGTTTGGTTAATGATATAATTTTTGTGCCTTGACATATAATAATGAAATTTGCTAATCTGGTAGCATTGTATTTCTTCTAAAGATATTACATTGAGCTCGTTGCCTTATTCCCTCTTTACAATAGTGACACTTCATGTGTTTCATGGCATATACTTATTGAATGGATGCAAACTTATATTGTTTATGAAATTGTTACAATGATGCTCTATTTCATTGCTATCATAACAACCCAATTTCATGCTTAAATGTTTCATAAGTACTTGTTCATGCTTCACTTCTTGCACATATGAAATTTTCTAAATGACGACTATCTTGTGAATTAATATATACTTTTTACTTAGAAAGTTTTACCTTGAACATTGTATATTGCTTGATCACTAATTATGAGTAATGGTGCATTAGTGTGTTGTGTTGAATAAAGTAAGTGTTTTCCTTTCAAGCATTCATTGAGCATTTTCTTCTCTTCTTAGTGATGATAGGAATTAGCATTAGCCCACACCCAAGTCAAACACCCTAAGTCAAACAAAGTCCTTGTCCTCACCTATCTAGAAATGAAATGATAGGACTTAGTATTATCCCCTTAGGAAAACCCTCCTTATATTAGAAACCATGGCCTAGAAATGTAGAGGCAAGGGCACTAAGGTGATAGTGGGCGACTTCCCTATCTATTTCCTCAGGATTCCCTATCTAGAAGATAGTTAGTTTGAAAAGTCGGGTCAGTCAATTGACTCAACCAATCAACCAACTATTGTGGCCACAACAACCCTATTATTTTTCTTTTATAAGAAAAAGGAAAGGGGCCCATACCAAATTGAATATATGCAGATGGTTTGGAGTTATGCAACAAATTCACTTGGATGACCTCTTTAGTGTGAAATCATAGCACCTTCTATAATTGGCTCAAAAATCATTTTTTTTTTTTTTTGCTCAAAAATAATTTTTTTTTTTTTTAAATAAATTGTTTTTGTCGCAATTGCGACGAACTTGCCATACAAATCATGAAAATTGTATAGAAATTTCGTGGAAATATACCATTTTTTTGTCGCAATTGCGACGACCCTTAAAAATCTTGCGATTCACTTTCTATACAAATCACAAAAATTGTATAGCAATATCATGGCAATATACCCTGTTTTCATCGCAATTGCGACGACGTGTACAAATATTGCGACGAACTTGACAAATCATGAAAATTGAATAGAAAATTTGTCACAATATACCATGTTTTCATCGCTCGTGCGACAACCGCTTCAAAAGTTGATTCGTCATAAATGTTTTCCTTACTTCATCTATATTTTCAGGTGTGCGATGATCTCTCTTTATTGTCATGCTTGTGACAATAGCTCTACATTGTCTCAGTTGTGACGATTTCCCTACTTTGTCTCATTTGCGATGATTTCCCTGCTTTGTCTCTCTTTCAATGATGTCTGACAACTTCCCTAGGATCATCTCTCTTGCGGAATTATTCCAGGTTCATCGCACGTGCCATGTCACATTAAAGAATGTTTGGGAGACTCAAGATTTGTCACAATATCCATGACATAATGTCGCAAGAGTGTCGAAATAGCCGTCGCAAAATCATCCAAATTTTCTAGTGTTTTCATGAGGGCACTTGCAGGATCAAGGAACCTTTTTGAAGTCATGGATCCAGAGGGATCTCAATGCATTCAGAAGAACAACACACTGGAAGTGAAGACTCTAGGTTTGATTTTTTTAATTATCATGCCTCTAACCTAAATTTCTAAAGTTTTCTACATTACAATTAGGTGTTGTAGCTGTGACAACAATCCTTAAATTGTTTTGATTCTAGAGATGTACTCATTATTCTCCTTTAGAATATATTCTGTTTTGTTTCCTTTCGTTTGTTTTCATGTTCCGGGAAGACTAAAAACATAGGAAGATTGTTAAACTTTAGACTTCAGAGGGAGTCACTTGACTCAAAGGGAGTCAAAAATATTTGAGGAGGAAGAACAGAACCATCATTGAGGCAACCAATGAAATGATGCAAGATCAGAATCTTCCTATGATTATGTGGGCAGAAGCATGCATGAAAACATTATATGTTCAGAACAGGAGTCCTCGTGACTTTTTGAAGAACATAACTCACAAAGAATCCTTCACCGGAGTGAAGCCTGAGATTGAACACTTCAAGATATTTGGGTGCCTAGTGCATTTTCATGTACCCAAAGAGAAGAGATCCAATCTAGACCCTTCAGGGAGAAAGGATACATTTATGGGTTATAGTGAATCTTCAAAGACATATCAGATCTACATCCCTAGTCAGAGATGTATTGATATAAGAAGAGATGTTGTCTTTGAAGAAGAGATAACCTTTCAAAGACCCATAGAATCTCATATGGAGATTGAAAGTGAGACAATACCTTCTCCCCCTTTAGTAGTTCAAAGGGAGACATACATTATTCCATTTGATCTAGTTGTTCTAGCTATTCCAGTTGCTCCAGTTGATATTCCCATACATATTGCAGTAGGGCATAAAAGGCATTCCTAGGCTCGACAAACTCTGCAGGAGGCAGAGGGACATGCAATCCCCTCAAGGAAAATCTCGAGAGAGCAAGAGACCAAAGAAATTTCCGAGCTACCTTTCAGCCATGAGCCACATCATTGATTATGAACCTTCTTGTCATGGAGAAGCGACAAGTGAACATGTATGGAAATATTCCATGACATAGTAATACCAGTCTAACTTGAAGAATGATGTATGGGATATTCTTCTGAGACCATAAGGGAAGTTTGTGGTTTCTTCCAAGTGGATCTATAAGGTCAAGCATGCAACTGATGAAAGTGTTGAGAAATACAAAGCAATATTTGTAGCCATAGGATTCTCACAAGTAGAGGGAGTTGAACTTGATGAGACATTTGATCCAGTAGACTGATACACTTCCATCTGTACTATCATCCATGAGTTGGAAACTACATCAAATGGATGTAAAGACAACCTTTATCAATGGTGAGATTTAGGAAGAAGTTTACATCAATCAGCCAAAGGGATTCATGACATAAGTATGTGAAATATCATGTGTACAGGTTGAAGAAATCCCTGTATGGACCAAATCAAGCACCTCGTGCTTGGGATGAGAAAATGGATGGATTTTTGATGAGTTTGTATTTCAACAAGAGTGTTGTTGATCTGAATCTATATTATTATATTGTTGGTGACAAGTGTCTGATATTGGTCCTATATGTGGATGATTTATTCCTTATCGGTTCATAAAGACATATTACTAAAATAAAAGTGAGCATTGATTTTTGTTTCTTGAGATGAAGGATCTAGGTATGATGCACTACTTATTGGGACTAGAAGTATGGTAGAGAACTGATGAGATACAATGGAAATATTTGAGATGATGGACTGCAAATCTGTTAAGGTCCTAACCCACACATAGGTAGATCAATATATTCAGATCTAATAAAGGTCAATATTAATAAGACCTTTCAATAAAATAGAATAAGGCGGATGTAAGAAGACCTAATAGAAGCTTCCACTTCTAGAAGGATATTCCTCTAGATGTTTCTCTTAATAGACACATTTAGTATAAATAAGGGTCGAGGGTATGAAAACCCTAGCTGGGAGATTATTGTAACAGAGCACTGCTTGACTGGAGGTTGCCCCCTCGAAGAGGCCTGTGAACATTTCTATCTGAATCAAAGGGTTGTTTTTGTTGCTATTTTGTATATCATTTCTGTGTATTGTGAAGATTATGCTGGATATTTTACTGTTATTCTGTCATTTCTAGCATTTCATTTATGTCCTGCATATTTTATATATCTGGTATCTTGCAAGTGGTATCAGAGCACTTTCCTTGGCAGAAATTGTGGGTATTTTTTTTCAGGGTAGAGACGTATTCCGGCGTCTTTAAGCCACAGAGATCTGTCGTTACACACATAAACTCGCGGTTGAGGGATTCATACATGCAAGAAATACAAGTGGTTCTTAAGCGCACATCTGTTGGTCACCCTTGTAACCCCTGTTGGTACCCCTTCGAGTGGTAGCGCATCAGACAACACCTGTGTACGGATCAACCTAGATTTCCTGAATCCCTCTTTAGATAAACCTATCGGCCACTGGACTTCTATAGTATCATCGAGAACAGCACTCGGGAAGATACTCTCTAGTACCTGGGTAGTCGGGAAGTACGGCTAAGGGTACGGTCTATCCTCCTTAGTTAGTGCCCTGAGATATTGGGCCGAGTACTACTGTTGGACCCCGCACGTATATCAGAGAGCTATAGGATAGGGAAAACCCTTGTCTGTAGAACCCTTGAATACATAACCCTTTGGAACATAAACAACAACATAAACAAATTAAACCAGCAAGATCTATTGATGCACATCTGTGTTGGCTTTGCTAAGTAAATACTCTCTGGTTCAGAATTTGGGGATTTCAGCACTACAACATTCTTCAGACCAAAGTATAACCCCGCAGCTGAAAAAAAAAAAAAAAAGTCTGGAAAATTTTTCACCATTATTTGAGACCTATTCCATTAGACTCATCTCTTCCCCCTTGTCACAATCATCCATATCATTTTTCGGCAAAAATTTCTGACCCCACCCGCTCCCATTTTTTCACCATCATTTGAGACCTATTCCATTAAACTCATCTCTTCCCCCTTGTCACATTCATCCATATCATTTTTCTGCAAAAAATTTCTAACCCTGCCCACTCCCTTTCCAGTTAACCCATCATCATGGCCCATACCCGTAGCCAAGAACTAGATTCTCGCCTCAACACCTTGGAATCTGGTTTCCTTAAGACCCAATAAGAAGTGCAACAAATCAGTGCTATTATTGCCTCCCGTGATGCCTCCATAAATGCATCCATCAATGTAGTTGTGCAGTCCACAATGGCGGAAGTCAAAAATGAACTTGAAACTGTCTTTGTATCACTCTGCACCAAACTCAAACTCCCTCTCGATGAATCTTTAGATGATGCACATAAAAAGACTGAAGGTGAAACTTCTTCCCATTCCTTTCAACCATATCACTTTCAAAAGGACATACGCCTTCTGCAGGTGGATGTAACCAAATTTGATGGCTCAGACCCCACTGGTTGGGTCACACAAATGGAACATTATTTCTCTCTCTACAACATTACAGATGACTTGGCCAAACTCTGGTATGGTTTTCTCCATCTAGATCAAGAATGCTGGCAATGGTGGCAATGGAGAAAAACTTCCCGTCAAGGATATATTGCTTGGACCCAATTTGTTGTTGAGNTTTATGAACGCTTTGACACTGACACCAACCATTTGGGTCGTTTGACAAAATTGAAGCAATCAGGCACAGTCGAAGACTTCATAGCTGCATTTGAGCGTCTAGCTTTTCAAACAGAGGGCATGACTGATGCTTTCTTTTGAGAGTGTTTTATCAGTGGCCTCAAGGAGGAGATTAGGGCCCATGTCCTCATGGCTCAACCTACGACTTGGGTGGAGGCTATCAAAAAAGCTAAAGAAGCACAACAAATTTTTTCCTCTCAAAACCGTAAGCCTTCCTTTATCCCGCGCCCTAAACCAGTAAACCCCACTACTCCCTCCGCCCCATTAAAAATCCAAAAATTGACCAGGGCTGAAATGGATGAACGCCAACTCAAAGGCCTCTATTATAATTTTGATGACAAATATTTCCCAGGCCACAAATGTAAGGAACAAAATCTCTTTATGGACATCTCTGAGGATATTCAAGAAGACAATGATGACACTCCCCATGTGCCCGAGTCACCAGAAATTTATGAAATAAACCCTCCCTCCGACCCTCCCAAAGTGGAACCAATCATCTCCCTCGATGCTCTCACCGTCTTCTCTGCCCCCCAAACCCTCAAGCTAATCGGTTACATCAAGCACCAAAAGGTCATCATCTTGGTTGATAGTGGCAGCACCCACAATTTTATTCATCACCGCATCGCCCAAGAAACCCATTGCTACATCCATGCTGTCAATA